>JAVKPL010008577.1:0-33713 GCA_032173675.1 Gastrolobium villosum | reverse complement strand
AAACACACTATGTACCACCAAGGTACGATGATCCTTTACTCTCACAACATAAACACCTGCCTCTGATACTGACTTAAGCATCGGAGTGTCTTCGCAGGTACCCCCATCTGGTGCAACGTGAAGGTCGAAGGACCGAGAGCTGAAGCTCACCCCAACAACAATATCAGGCCCAGGCCAGAAACAACCAAAGGACTCTCAACCGTGTGTGATTTGGGCTTAATACGTATTGGGCTATCCCTACCGTATCTGGTCTGATCACATACTTATAATATTTATAATATGAGATTAGAATTGTCATGTAACATGAGATTTCTTTTTCCCTTCCTTTTTAGGGCTAAACACCAATTTCAATTATTATCCTTCGTATAGGAAAGCACCTCGGCAGTGGTACAAGAAATTTGAATCATTCATGACCGATCACAAGTTTGAAAAGACAGAAGCCGACCACTGCGTATTTGTGAAGAGGTATGAGGACAAAGATTTTTTGATCTTGTTGTTATATGTTGTCGACGTGCTTATTGTAGGGAAAGACAAATCGAGGATAGCCGCCCTGAAGAGGTATGAGCACACATCTCAACTACTATATAAACACACTATGTACCACCAAGGTACGATGATCCTTTACTCTCACAACATAAACACCTGCCTCTGATACTGACTTAAGCATCGGAGTGTCTTCGCAGGTACCCCCCATCTGGTGCAACGTGAAGGTCGAAGGACCGAGAGCTGAAGCTCACCCCAACAACAATATCAGGCCCAGGCCAGAAACAACCAAAGGACTCTCAACCGTGTGTGATTTGGGCTTAATACGTATTGGGCTATCCCTACCGTATCTGGTCTGATCACATACTTATAATATTTATAATATGAGATTAGAATTGTCATGTAACATGAGATTTCTTTTTCCCTTCCTTTTTAGGGCTAAACACCAATTTCAATTATTATCCTTCGTATAGGAAAGCACCTCGGCAGTGGTACAAGAAATTTGAATCATTCATGACCGATCACAAGTTTGAAAAGACAGAAGCCGACCACTGCGTATTTGTGAAGAGGTATGAGGACAAAGATTTTTTGATCTTGTTGTTATATGTTGTCGACGTGCTTATTGTAGGGAAAGACAAATCGAGGATAGCCGCCCTGAAGAGGTATGAGCACACATCTCAACTACTATATAAACACACTATGTACCACCAAGGTACGATGATCCTTTACTCTCACAACATAAACACCTGCCTCTGATACTGACTTAAGCATCGGAGTGTCTTCGCAGGTACCCCCATCTGGTGCAACGTGAAGGTCGAAGGACCGAGAGCTGAAGCTCACCCCAACAACAATATCAGGCCCAGGCCAGAAACAACCAAAGGACTCTCAACCGTGTGTGATTTGGGCTTAATACGTATTGGGCTATCCCTACCGTATCTGGTCTGATCACATACTTATAATATTTATAATATGAGATTAGAATTGTCATGTAACATGAGATTTCTTTTTCCCTTCCTTTTTAGGGCTAAACACCAATTTCAATTATTATCCTTCGTATAGGAAAGCACCTCGGCAGTGGTACAAGAAATTTGAATCATTCATGACCGATCACAAGTTTGAAAAGACAGAAGCCGACCACTGCGTATTTGTGAAGAGGTATGAGGACAAAGATTTTTTGATCTTGTTGTTATATGTTGTCGACGTGCTTATTGTAGGGAAAGACAAATCGAGGATAGCCGCCCTGAAGAGGTATGAGCACACATCTCAACTACTATATAAACACACTATGTACCACCAAGGTACGATGATCCTTTACTCTCACAACATAAACACCTGCCTCTGATACTGACTTAAGCATCGGAGTGTCTTCGCAGGTACCCCCCATCTGGTGCAACGTGAAGGTCGAAGGACCGAGAGCTGAAGCTCACCCCAACAACAATATCAGGCCCAGGCCAGAAACAACCAAAGGACTCTCAACCGTGTGTGATTTGGGCTTAATACGTATTGGGCTATCCCTACCGTATCTGGTCTGATCACATACTTATAATATTTATAATATGAGATTAGAATTGTCATGTAACATGAGATTTCTTTTTCCCTTCCTTTTTAGGGCTAAACACCAATTTCAATTATTATCCTTCGTATAGGAAAGCACCTCGGCAGTGGTACAAGAAATTTGAATCATTCATGACCGATCACAAGTTTGAAAAGACAGAAGCCGACCACTGCGTATTTGTGAAGAGGTATGAGGACAAAGATTTTTTGATCTTGTTGTTATATGTTGTCGACGTGCTTATTGTAGGGAAAGACAAATCGAGGATAGCCGCCCTGAAGAGGTATGAGCACACATCTCAACTACTATATAAACACACTATGTACCACCAAGGTACGATGATCCTTTACTCTCACAACATAAACACCTGCCTCTGATACTGACTTAAGCATCGGAGTGTCTTCGCAGGTACCCCCCATCTGGTGCAACGTGAAGGTCGAAGGACCGAGAGCTGAAGCTCACCCCAACAACAATATCAGGCCCAGGCCAGAAACAACCAAAGGACTCTCAACCGTGTGTGATTTGGGCTTAATACGTATTGGGCTATCCCTACCGTATCTGGTCTGATCACATACTTATAATATTTATAATATGAGATTAGAATTGTCATGTAACATGAGATTTCTTTTTCCCTTCCTTTTTAGGGCTAAACACCAATTTCAATTATTATCCTTCGTATAGGAAAGCACCTCGGCAGTGGTACAAGAAATTTGAATCATTCATGACCGATCACAAGTTTGAAAAGACAGAAGCCGACCACTGCGTATTTGTGAAGAGGTATGAGGACAAAGATTTTTTGATCTTGTTGTTATATGTTGTCGACGTGCTTATTGTAGGGAAAGACAAATCGAGGATAGCCGCCCTGAAGAGGTATGAGCACACATCTCAACTACTATATAAACACACTATGTACCACCAAGGTACGATGATCCTTTACTCTCACAACATAAACACCTGCCTCTGATACTGACTTAAGCATCGGAGTGTCTTCGCAGGTACCCCCCATCTGGTGCAACGTGAAGGTCGAAGGACCGAGAGCTGAAGCTCACCCCAACAACAATATCAGGCCCAGGCCAGAAACAACCAAAGGACTCTCAACCGTGTGTGATTTGGGCTTAATACGTATTGGGCTATCCCTACCGTATCTGGTCTGATCACATACTTATAATATTTATAATATGAGATTAGAATTGTCATGTAACATGAGATTTCTTTTTCCCTTCCTTTTTAGGGCTAAACACCAATTTCAATTATTATCCTTCGTATAGGAAAGCACCTCGGCAGTGGTACAAGAAATTTGAATCATTCATGACCGATCACAAGTTTGAAAAGACAGAAGCCGACCACTGCGTATTTGTGAAGAGGTATGAGGACAAAGATTTTTTGATCTTGTTGTTATATGTTGTCGACGTGCTTATTGTAGGGAAAGACAAATCGAGGATAGCCGCCCTGAAGAGGTATGAGCACACATCTCAACTACTATATAAACACACTATGTACCACCAAGGTACGATGATCCTTTACTCTCACAACATAAACACCTGCCTCTGATACTGACTTAAGCATCGGAGTGTCTTCGCAGGTACCCCCCATCTGGTGCAACGTGAAGGTCGAAGGACCGAGAGCTGAAGCTCACCCCAACAACAATATCAGGCCCAGGCCAGAAACAACCAAAGGACTCTCAACCGTGTGTGATTTGGGCTTAATACGTATTGGGCTATCCCTACCGTATCTGGTCTGATCACATACTTATAATATTTATAATATGAGATTAGAATTGTCATGTAACATGAGATTTCTTTTTCCCTTCCTTTTTAGGGCTAAACACCAATTTCAATTATTATCCTTCGTATAGGAAAGCACCTCGGCAGTGGTACAAGAAATTTGAATCATTCATGACCGATCACAAGTTTGAAAAGACAGAAGCCGACCACTGCGTATTTGTGAAGAGGTATGAGGACAAAGATTTTTTGATCTTGTTGTTATATGTTGTCGACGTGCTTATTGTAGGGAAAGACAAATCGAGGATAGCCGCCCTGAAGAGGTATGAGCACACATCTCAACTACTATATAAACACACTATGTACCACCAAGGTACGATGATCCTTTACTCTCACAACATAAACACCTGCCTCTGATACTGACTTAAGCATCGGAGTGTCTTCGCAGGTACCCCCCCATCTGGTGCAACGTGAAGGTCGAAGGACCGAGAGCTGAAGCTCACCCCAACAACAATATCAGGCCCAGGCCAGAAACAACCAAAGGACTCTCAACCGTGTGTGATTTGGGCTTAATACGTATTGGGCTATCCCTACCGTATCTGGTCTGATCACATACTTATAATATTTATAATATGAGATTAGAATTGTCATGTAACATGAGATTTCTTTTTCCCTTCCTTTTTAGGGCTAAACACCAATTTCAATTATTATCCTTCGTATAGGAAAGCACCTCGGCAGTGGTACAAGAAATTTGAATCATTCATGACCGATCACAAGTTTGAAAAGACAGAAGCCGACCACTGCGTATTTGTGAAGAGGTATGAGGACAAAGATTTTTTGATCTTGTTGTTATATGTTGTCGACGTGCTTATTGTAGGGAAAGACAAATCGAGGATAGCCGCCCTGAAGAGGTATGAGCACACATCTCAACTACTATATAAACACACTATGTACCACCAAGGTACGATGATCCTTTACTCTCACAACATAAACACCTGCCTCTGATACTGACTTAAGCATCGGAGTGTCTTCGCAGGTACCCCCATCTGGTGCAACGTGAAGGTCGAAGGACCGAGAGCTGAAGCTCACCCCAACAACAATATCAGGCCCAGGCCAGAAACAACCAAAGGACTCTCAACCGTGTGTGATTTGGGCTTAATACGTATTGGGCTATCCCTACCGTATCTGGTCTGATCACATACTTATAATATTTATAATATGAGATTAGAATTGTCATGTAACATGAGATTTCTTTTTCCCTTCCTTTTTAGGGCTAAACACCAATTTCAATTATTATCCTTCGTATAGGAAAGCACCTCGGCAGTGGTACAAGAAATTTGAATCATTCATGACCGATCACAAGTTTGAAAAGACAGAAGCCGACCACTGCGTATTTGTGAAGAGGTATGAGGACAAAGATTTTTTGATCTTGTTGTTATATGTTGTCGACGTGCTTATTGTAGGGAAAGACAAATCGAGGATAGCCGCCCTGAAGAGGTATGAGCACACATCTCAACTACTATATAAACACACTATGTACCACCAAGGTACGATGATCCTTTACTCTCACAACATAAACACCTGCCTCTGATACTGACTTAAGCATCGGAGTGTCTTCGCAGGTACCCCCCATCTGGTGCAACGTGAAGGTCGAAGGACCGAGAGCTGAAGCTCACCCCAACAACAATATCAGGCCCAGGCCAGAAACAACCAAAGGACTCTCAACCGTGTGTGATTTGGGCTTAATACGTATTGGGCTATCCCTACCGTATCTGGTCTGATCACATACTTATAATATTTATAATATGAGATTAGAATTGTCATGTAACATGAGATTTCTTTTTCCCTTCCTTTTTAGGGCTAAACCCCAATTTCAATTATTATCCTTCGTATAGGAAAGCACCTCGGCAGTGGTACAAGAAATTTGAATCATTCATGACCGATCACAAGTTTGAAAAGACAGAAGCCGACCACTGCGTATTTGTGAAGAGGTATGAGGACAAAGATTTTTTGATCTTGTTGTTATATGTTGTCGACGTGCTTATTGTAGGGAAAGACAAATCGAGGATAGCCGCCCTGAAGAGGTATGAGCACACATCTCAACTACTATATAAACACACTATGTACCACCAAGGTACGATGATCCTTTACTCTCACAACATAAACACCTGCCTCTGATACTGACTTAAGCATCGGAGTGTCTTCGCAGGTACCCCCCATCTGGTGCAACGTGAAGGTTGAAGGACCGAGAGCTGAAGCTCACCCCAACAACAATATCAGGCCCAGGCCAGAAACAACCAAAGGACTCTCAACCGTGTGTGATTTGGGCTTAATACGTATTGGGCTATCCCTACCGTATCTGGTCTGATCACATACTTATAATATTTATAATATGAGATTAGAATTGTCATGTAACATGAGATTTCTTTTTCCCTTCCTTTTTAGGGCTAAACACCAATTTCAATTATTATCCTTCGTATAGGAAAGCACCTCGGCAGTTGTAACAGCCCGTGTTAACCCGGATTGTTATCATACTATCGTATTAAGCCACGCTTAATTAAAATGCGGAATAACTTTTTCTTTAATTCAATTATGACGTCATTAACCTTAGCCAACTTGATTACTTAATCAATTTCATAAAATACTGCCTGTATGTAAATTGCAAGACAACTAACTGGAATACCTCATATATAAATAATAAGTGAGTAACTAAAACCACAGAACTACAACACGTAGCCTGGGTCAAAATCCTGATACTTTAATTACAACATCAAACTGAAGGACAATAACAATCATGTGGCATGGACAAACCCCATGCTCACTAAATAAGGCAACAATGCCCAATAACAGTCTCAACATAAATAACACAATCAAAGCGGAAAACATAACAGCAGTCAACATCCAGCATGACAGCATATCATAACATCAACTCAGCTCTGGCCTCCTGCCACCTGAGCCCTCAACATTACCTGATCCTGAAATAAGCGTCCCCAAACGTGGGGTGAGATCTCTAAACAAGAAATCTCAGTAAGACAAGGGGTCCTCAAGGAGTTTCCACCCCAAGCTCACTTACATGTGTAATATAAGTTCAAAAACAGTATTTACAATATAAGTTCCAAAACTATGCGATGCAGCAATTAATCATGCCATGTGTGTTTATCAAATCTACTGGCCAGAGAAATGTAGGAATACGTCTATACCTACATGAGTACATGGACGCTACCTGCACCTCACCCACAGCCTCACCATCTTGTATGTACTACATACTCAGGCTTACCGTATAGGTGGACACAACATGCATCTCATAAAAGCACATTGCATATAAATAGCTCAACAGCATTTCCAAAACATTAAAGCATGTAACACAGCATGCATAAACCCATCCCCATGGGACATGGTGGAACAACAAAATGGCTAAACCGAGGACACGAAAGCTTACCTTGCAAGCTAGCTATCCAAGCCAAGAGTCCAACCACTCACAAGTCCAAAAACAGCAGTATCACAATCTGGTATGGACCAATAACACATCAATATTTATGCATCACAAGCATACAACTTAAAGACTACGCCTTTCCTTTACGTTTTACGTCTTAAGGCTTCCAATAAAGCCATAAGCCCTTAATCATATGATTCTGACTTAGTTCATTAATTACAGAAGTTAAGCTTCCTTAATCTAGGGTCCACAAACCCCCAAAAGCTTACTGTTCATACAGCACAGCTACTGTCTGCGCAAACCCAGGATATCCGGATATCAGAAGGGACATATCCGGATATGCCATATCCGGATATCACACTGGACATATCCGGATATGCCATATCCGGATACTCAGGTCCCATATCCGGATATCAATATCCGGATACCCTATCCGGATATCGATATCCGGATATCTGTTCGACAAATATCCGGATATCTCACGACAGAATGCAGTTTCTGCATTTCGTGAATATCCATCCCAAAGATCCAACTTTTAACACATGTACACGTTAAAGCATGCATTTTTAATCCATTTTAGGTTCATACTCATTATACCCTCTTGTTTACTCATTAAACATGACCAAGACATCAACTTTAAGCATCAAAACTTAAGATCAAAGGTGAGGAAACTTACCCCAAGCTTAAAACAGAAAAAGGAGGTGCTCTTGGAGCTCTCCCAAGACACTTCAAACTCAGCCTAAGTAGGAGCACGAAAATGACAACACAAAGATGGGTTCTTGCACCACAAGATGGCTCCTTGGCACCACCAATGCCAAGCCAAAGGTTCAAGTCACTCAAACTCACCAACTCAGCCCACTAACCTCACACACAGCAGCTGAAACTCAGCCAAGAACACTCCTTTCACTCTCACAAGGATGATCACAAGTGTTTATGAAGAGGAAAGGGAAGGAACCAAGCAAAAAGGGGAAGACTTGGCTTCAAGAATGGTGAGGAAGGCAATGGAATAGTGCCTCACACCTTCATGCAGCAGCCACTCACGTAGGGAAAGAATGTGTCTAGGGTTTTGTGCCCTTAATGGGTCTATTTATAGGCACAAGGCCACACACGCGCAGTATTAGCCTTAATAGCAAAGTAAAAGATCTTGATCCCAAACTTTGGAATCTAGACCTACACATTTTTCTAAGATTTTTCATATTTTTATTTTATTTTTCGGAGCACCTTTCCGGTACGCGCTTTTTCCATAGCCAGTATCAGTTCTGGCATCAGATTACGTCATTTTGACTTGAAACTTGTTTTACAAGTCCTACATAATATTCTAGTAATTATCATGCATTCGTTATAATTTTCCGGGATACTTTTCCGGTACGCATTTATACCGAGTAGCAGAACCGGTATCTGCGCTTTCCTTCCGAAAAGCGACTTTCAGCATTCTTACCCACTAATTGTAATTATTAAAACCTCATAATAATTATTAGGGTCAATTATGGAATTATTTCCTAATTATCATAATTAATTTACTAATTACCTTAATTAGCGGTGCGGGTTCTTACATTCACCCCACCTTTTTAAGGATTTTGTCCTCAAAATCAGAAACATACCTGTCTCGAAAGTCGGGATACTGTCGGAGAAGCTCATCCTCTCGCTCCCACGTGCACTCCTCGGGACTACGCCCAGTCCACTGCACCTTGACCATCGGAATGATCTTGCTTCTAAGCTGTTTCTCGCCTCGATCGAGGATCTTGAGTGGTCCGACGGGAGTCCTTAGGTTCTCCCGAACCTCCACATCATCCGGCTGCACCACGTGCGAAGGGTCTGCTATGTACTTCCGAAGCTGAGACACGTGAAACACGTCGTGGATGTTGGCTAAGTTCGGAGGTAAGGCGAGTCGATAGGCAACTGGTCCTACTCTACCAAGGATCTGGTAGGGCCCAATGAATCGCGGGCTCAACTTCCTCACTCCGAGTGCCCGTCCAACACCGGTGACAGGTGAAAGTTTCACAAACACGTGCTCATCTGGACTGCTGAATCGGACAAAGTCCAAGTACTCTTTATCTCCAACCTCGCGCAAGTAATAAAATGATGCCATGCCCAGTAAAAAACTGTTCGTATCCACCAACGAGAGTGTGCTCCAACGTAAATCAATTAAACTATTCTTTTTAAGATTAAATATTCCAAGAGGTATTTGACACGAATGTCATGATTGTGTGGGAAATTGATTTGTAAAATAAAAGACGTATTTTTGTTATTTTTGAATAATCAAGTGTGGGAATCCAATAAAATAAGGGTTTGAATATATGGGTTTGAGATTTATGAGAAAAACGCTGCAGTTAGAGAACACTCACCAATGATCCCCACCTTTTACTCTGGATTAAGTTAAATATTAATATATAAATCGTGAAATTAGATAATTATCAGATAAAGGTATCAATAGTTAATTCTCAATCCCTTGAGGAATTAACCCTTTAATCTCATATAGAACCCTAATTCCTTGAGGTGCCCTATATGAGATCAAGCATAAAGATCGATAATTAAAACATCTACAATATGAATCATGTCTATCCCTAGATCATGTTCATACCTTCGTTCTATTCCCTTTCTGGATTAAAGACCTCAGATCCCTCTTGTTGGCCCTAATCCTCAGATTTATTATTACTTACTAGATTGATCGGATCTAATAATAACAATAACAATACGATCAGAATAGAACGAAATTCAAAAGATAAATATATCAATAAAAACTCAATCCATTGTATCAGGGGTTCACAAGGGTTCGTGACCCTAACTACAACAAAGAGGTTCTAGCCAACCATTATCATGGCTAGAATCCAATGTTCAAATGAAAACATAAAACTACAAGAACTACAGAAAGGTAGAAGAAGAGATCTCTCCCAATCTCCAGAGCTTTCGCCTCCAAAATGACCTCTGAATTGTCCAGAATATGAAAAGTATGTCTTTAGGGTTGCCTTGTGCCCTTTTTATACACCTCAGAATTCTCCTTTCCTCGCAACTGACAGCTGTCCATTTCAACCCTACGCTTGGAGCGCAGGATCTACGCTCCAAGCGTGGGGCTTTTGCCTGTTTTCTCCTTGTCTCTGCTTCAAGCGTAGGGTTCTACGCTTGAAGCGTAGACTTACTGTCTTGGGTCTTTTCCTACGCTTCAAGCATTGAATTGAACGCTTGAAGCGTGGAGCTTCTGTTTGATTTTCTTCCTGCTCCTTTATTTGACCTTCTGACGAAACGTATAACGGAAACCTTACAATTTATTACATAAACGTTATAACAGAAATATTAAAGTATGAATTTATTACAGAAACGTTTAACGGAAATATTAAAGTATGAATTTATTACAGAAACGTTTAACGGAAAGATTTAATTAAAATAAAATTGAATTCAAATTTCGAATTTAAAATCTGAATTCAACAGTTGCGCGATCCTCTGATGCTGCAAGCGCCATTCCCACGCTCGTAGCGTGGGCCTTTAGTTTCACTTTGTCCTTTTCAGCTCTAATTTGTGTATTTCTCCTATGATCAACATAAAATCAGTATATAACTTCAGATTAAGATATTTGACAAATTAACAGTGATTTTGCCCTTTTCTTGCATCAGATTAAGTAACATTTTTCCTCTTTTTATCTTACAATTCCTTATATGCTGATCGCATATCACTCACCCTCACTGAACTCCAGTGGTCGATGCTTGACATCATAGTAGCTTTTCTGGCGATTCTGCGCCTGCTTCAACTTTTCCCTGATCATCTGGATCTGCTGGGTAGTATCTTGAACAAAGTCCAAGCCAAAAAGCTCTTTATCTCCAACCTCAGACCAGCAGGTAGGAGTCCGACACCTCCTACCATACAGCGCCTCGTAGGGTGCCATGCCCAGACTAGCATGAAAACTGTTGTTGTACGAGAATTCTACCAACGGAAGGTACCTATCCCATGCAGAACCCTGCTCCAACGTGCAAGCTCTCAGCATGTCCTCCAATGACTGGATGGTCCGCTCAGTCTGACCGTCAGTCTGAGGGTGATAGGCGGTACTCAATCTCAACTGCGTACCAAAAGCCTCCTGCAGCGCCTCCCAGAACCGAGATGTGAACTTCGGGTCCCTATCACTGATGATACTCTCGGGCACCCCGTGAAGCCTCACAATCTCGCGGACATAAAGTTTGGCCAACTGCTCTGTAGTGAAGCTCACCTTCACTTGAAGAAAATGGGCAGACTTGGTCAATATGTCCACAATGACCCAGATAGAGTCACAACCAGTCTGAGTTTTAGGCAATCCCACTACGAAGTCCATGGAAATGCTCTCCCACTTCCACTGTGGAATCTCCAGAGGTTGAAGTTTACCAGACGGTTTCTGGTGCTCGATCTTCACTTTCTGACATATCAAACACTTGGACACGTAGACCGCTATGTCCTTCTTCATGCCCGGCCACTAAAAATTCCTTTTTAAGTCCTGATACATTTTCGTAGCACCAGGGTGGATAGTGAACCGGCCCTTATGAGCCTCTGCCATAACCTCTTCGGTCAATGGCCCTCGAGGAATAACAATCCTCTTCTGGAACAGCAGCAATCCATCCTCGTTCCAAGACACACCGTCCTGGTTCTTCACATAATCAAGGCATTCTCTTTGCACTTGCGCCTCTTTAATCTTTTCCATCAGTTCATTAATCACTTCTGCTGTTTCCATTTCGAGCAGTGCGCCCCCAAACAAGGAGTTCACTCTCAAGTCTCTGAACTTTTCGATCACCTCGTAGTCGTTTATCATTAAGCTGGATAAGCTCACGGATTTCCGACTCAAAGCATCGGCTACCACATTGGCCTTGCCAGGGTGATACCTCAACTCAAAGTCGTAGTCCTTCAAGAACTCCATCCATCTTCGCTGTCTCATGTTCAACTCCTTCTGGTCAAACAGATATTTCAGGCTCTTGTGATCACTGAATACAGCAAACTTCATGCCAAACAGGTAATGCCTCCAAATCTTGAAAGCAAAAACAATGGCTGCCAACTCCAAGTCGTGAGTCGGGTAGTTCTCCTCATGAGGTTTCAACTGCCTTGAAGCATAGGCAACAACTTTCCCTTTCTGCATCAACACACAGCCTAGCCCCTTTCCAGAGGCATCGCAGTATAACTCAAACTGTTCCGCAGGATCAGGAAGGAATAACACAGGAGCAGTAGTCAGTCTCTCCTTCAACTCCTGGAAACACTCCTCACACTCATGTGTCCACACGAATGGAGTCTCCTTTCGGGTAAGACGAGTCATCGGTAGCACCATCTTGGAGAATCCTTCTATGAACCTCCTATAGTAGCCTGCCAAACCCAAGAAGCTTCTCACTTCTGTAACCGTCTTAGGCCTCTCCCAATCCATCACGGCCTCAATCTTGTTAGGATCAACTGCAACTCCCTTAGCAGAAATCACATGACCCAGAAATTTCACCGCCTTGAGCCAAAACTCGCATTTTGACGGCTTAGCATATAGCTTTTTCTCTTTTAGCACTTGCAAAACAATCTTCAAGTGCTCAGTATGCTCCTCCTCCGTCTTGGAGTAAATCAAGATGTCATCAATGAAGACGATCACAAACTGATCCAGGTACAGCTGGAAGATCCTGTTCATGTAGTCCATGAACACTGCGGGTGCATTGGTGAGTCCAAACGGAATCACCAAGTACTCATAATGCCCGTACCTCGAGCGAAATGCTGTCTTAGGGACATCCTCCGGCTTTACCCGTATCTGATGGTAACCGGACCGGAGATCAATCTTGGAATACACGCAAGCACCCCTGAGCTGATCCAGCAAATCATCAATGCGTGGAAGAGGATACTTGTTCTTGATTGTCACCTTGTTCAACTGTCTGTAGTCGGTGCACAACCGCATGGTCCCATCTTTCTTTTTCACAAAAATGACCGGTGCTCCCCAGGGAGACACACTCGGCCGAATGAAATCTTTTGCTGAAAGCTCCTCAATATGCTTCTTCAGCTCCGCCAACTCTGGTGGCGATATCCGGTATGGAGCCAACGATATAGGCCCCACACTAGGCAATAAGTCTATGGAGAACTCTATCTCCCTATGTGGTGGAAACTCAGGAATCTCCTCGGGAAACACCTCGAGGAATTCCCTCACCACAGGAATGCCAGTGAGATCCTCCTGTGTCCCACTCACCAAACCTCCCAACATGACATAGCCAAATGCCCCTGCTCTCAAGGCTCTCCTCGCCTGCAGGACTGAAATGAACGGTGAGGAACTGGCTGTGAACCCACCCGGAGACATCACCACTTTCTTGGCACAGCAATCAATCAGTGCACAGTTTCTGGACAACCAATCCATGCCCAGAATAATCTCAAGGTTGGCCATTGGTAATCCTATCAGATCTACCGAGAAGTCACGGCCATCCCACTGAAACGCTACATCGCTATGAACAGTGGAGGTCAAACATTTTTCTCCGGTGGCGGTGGTCACCCGCATCGGTGGAGAAAGCACATCACTGGGCAACTCAAGCCCCACAGCAATAGGGGTAGCAACAAAAGAGTGCATTGCCCCGGAATCAAAAAGCACATCAACAGCTGAACCATCAATGGTAACAGTACCTCTGACCAGGTTCAGAGCTCTGTCCGACTGCTGACGATCCAAAGTGTAAACACGCCCCGTAGAAGGTGGCACGGCTGGTGCTCCAGTAGGAACCATCTGCAATGGCACAGCCTGCACTGCAGCAACTCTCGCCGTCGGGCAATCTCTGGAATAGTGGCCCTCCTTGCCACACTGGAAACAAATCAGCTGACCGGTAGAACACGGCCCAAAATGTGACTTCCCGCATCCCGAGCATCTAGGAGCAGGAGGTCTAGCGGCGTTCCCCTGTGTAGCAGTCTTTCTAAACTGATTTGGCGCTTGCTTAGCCGCCAACTGTTTGCCCTTGCCCTTGTTTGCAAAATTTTTGTTCTTCCAGGTAGTAGAACCGCCAGTACTCTGTGGTACTTCAATCTTGGCCTTCTTGGCCTGACTCGCACGGGAATAGTCCTCGATGTCGCGGCACTGCTGAACCAACGCCCCGAAGTCCCTCGAAGCAGAACCAGCAAGATGTCCGGCTATATCTTCATTAAGTCCCCTCCGGAACTTAGCCGCAAGAAAAACGGGAGTCGGTCTCGCCATGCGAAAATGAGCGAACTTGACCAGCTCATTAAACTTGGCCAGGTACTCGTCGACAGACAACGAGCCCTGTACCAACCGGTCAAACTCTCCCTGCTTCCTCTCCTGTGAGTCATAAGGAAAGTACTGACCCAGAAAGCTCTCTTCGAAGAATGGCCACGTCATCACATGGCCCTGCATCTCGTAGATGTGAGAAAGATTGGTCCACCACTCATGGGCCTCGCCCTCCAGCATGTAAGTGGCGAACAACAGCTTCTGCGGATCGGTGCACTGCATGATCTGGAAAATCTTATCCAGCGCCTGTAGCCATCTGGCAGCAGCAATGGGATCATAAGATCCGTCGAAAGAAGGTGGCTTATGCTTACGGAAAGCATTCAGCCGGCGATCGATCTCGTCACGATCCTCAGCAAATACGGGGATAGTCTGCATAGCCCCCGTCAAGTGAATGCCCTCACCCATCTGACTCTGGGTGTCCTCCTGTTGACTAGGCGGAGGTGGAGGCGGTGGCGGCGGTGGAGGTGGTGGAGGACACTGGCCAGCAGCAGGACCAGCCCTCAACTCCTCCAACATGACCCTCATCATAGTCATGTTGGCCATCCGGTTCTCCTCCAGAACCTCTGCCGTGGCTTGCCGGTTCGCATCTCGAACAACGTCCAGCATCGCCTGGTTTGCCAGCCTCGTGGCTTCCTGGTCGGCTAGTCGGGCCGCCTGCATCTCAGCCAATGCAGCCAGGATAGGATCCGATTGATCCTCGCTCGTACTCGTGTTCCTCCTTGGCGGCACCATGACTCTGCACAAGTTACACAAAGAATGAGTTGATCAGGCCCACGCCATGTGGTCACATATGCATTATCATAACACACACCAGTCAGAGAGAACGCAAAGTAGACACGCAATGACACATCCTAAGTTATTGCAATACATACAGGCTTTTCCCTAGAAAGTGCTCTGATACCATAAAATGTAACAGTCCGTGTTAACCCGGATTGTTATCATACTATCGTATTAAGCCACGCTTAATTAAAACTACTGGAAACACTCCTCACACTCATGTGTCCACACGAATGGAGTCTCCTTTCGGGTAAGGCGAGTCATCGGTAGCACCATCTTGGAGAATCCTTCTATGAACCTCCTATAGTAGCCTGCCAAACCCAAGAAGCTTCTCACTTCTGTCACCGTCTTGGGCCTCTCCCAGTCCATCACGGCCTCAATCTTGTTAGGATCAACTGCAACTCCATTAGCTGAAATTACATGACCCAGAAATTTCACCGCCTTGAGCCAAAACTCACATTTTGACGGCTTAGCATATAGCTTTTTCTCTTTTAGCACTTGCAAAACAATCTTCAAGTGCTCAGTATGCTCCTCCTCCATCTTGGAGTAAATCAAGATGTCGTCAATGAAGACGATCACAAACTGATCCAGGTACGGCTGGAAGATCCTGTTCATGTAGTCCATGAACACTGCGGGTGCATTTGTGAGTCCAAACGGAATCACCAAGTACTCATAATGCCCGTACCTCGAGCGAAACGCTGTCTTTGGGACATCCTCCGGCTTTAACCGTATCTGATGGTAACCGGACCGGAGGTCGATCTTGGAATACACGCAAGCACCCCTGAGCTGATCCAGCAAATCATCAATGCGTGGAAGAGGATACTTGTTCTTGATTGTCACCTTGTTCAATTTTCTGTAGTCGGTGCACAACCGCATGGTCCCATCTTTCTTTTTCACAAAAATGACCGGTGCTCCCTAGGGAGACACACTCGGCCGAATAAAATCTTTCGCTGAAAGCTCCTCAATATGCTTCTTCAGCTCCGCCAACTCTGGTGGCGACATCCGGTATGGAGCCAACGATATAGGCCCCACACCAGGCAATAAGTCTATGGAGAACTCTATCTCCCTCTGCGGTGGAAACTCAGGAATCTCCTCGGGAAACACCTCGAGGAATTCCCTCACCACAGGAATGCCAGTTAGATCCTCCTGTGTCCCACTCACCAACCCTCCCAACATGACATAGCCAAATGCCCCTGCTCTCAAGGCCCTCCTCGCCTGCAGGACTGAAATGAACGGTGAGGAACTGGTTGTGGACCCACCCGGAGACATCACCTGTAACATCCCGCATAATTAGTAAAATACATAAGTGTATGATGATATAGATGCATATGTAGAATTCGGATTTTTGGGGTATGTGTGATGGTTTGCGAAATTACATGACCTTATCCTTGGATGAGACTAAGGTAAGTATTTTAATTAAATCATAGGAGGGTGCATATGTAGGCATGTGAAATTTATTAACATCATATGAGTAATTGGAGTGTGTGTTAGAAGGCTTTTATGTTTATTGGACTTTGGAAGTGGGCTAGTGTGTGTGGATTTGTCACTATTGGACTTGTGTGATTGGGTTCTTTTTTGTGTGTGGCCATTGGCCCAAGGAGGCTTTTGGATCCATCTTGTTCAGCCCAAAGTTGTACCCAATATTATCTCCCCTAAGCCTTGTCCAACAAGGCTGCCTTATGCAGCAAGGAACACCACATGGCTAGATGTATTTCCCACTCATTCATGCGCAAAAAGAGAGTAGAAAATACTTAGAAAATCTGCCAACCTTCCCTTCATGACCGCCACCTCACACCTAGGCTTGTGCACCTTTTGGATTCAACATCATTGCATGAAAGACACATGTACTTCTTAGCATCATTTTGGGCTGCATACACCTCTCTTTAGGCGCACATGGAGGGGCATAGATCAGATTTCCTTATGACACAAATCTGCCCTTGAGTGTTGACTTGGAGAACCACCTTACACCTCTCATCATGAGGCTGAAATGTGCAGATTTTTGCTTGCTTTTGGCAGTCCATCATGAGTCAAATCTGCCCTTGCTTCCACATACATCAAGAGAAGGATTTTGGGGCTGCAACCTCCTCATCATATGCGCACAAGACAGCCCCAAATCAGAGTTTAGGCTGCCACAAATCAGTGCTCATGATGACACCTCCCTCCACTACATCTTGTGCGCATGGTTGGTTTGTTTGTGTTAAAAAAAAATTCTGACTTGGTAGCACAATCAGATCTGAATCCTCTCCTCACTCCTTGCATGTGCTTAGTGTATATTAGAAGCAACCCCTTGCTTGTTTTGACCATGTGTGCAGTCCCATTCTTGCAAGAAACCAGATTTTTGCCATGATGTCTCATCATTTCAACCTCTCCTCCCCTCTTCTTTAAGATGTGCGCACAAGAGGGACTCTCCCTCACTTTGCACAAGTTCAGCCAACATCTCCTCCTCCTCCTCACTCTCTAGCCGAACCAACAAGCACCATTGGAGAAAGAAAGACCAAGCCAACTCCCTTCTTCACTCACTCACCTCAACCGTGACCTATACACCAAGCTAGTGCAAGCCTTCTTCTTCTTTTCCCCTCACTGTCCAGCTTTGTTCCTCAACCTTGAAGCTGTCCAAGTTTGTTTCTCCTCACCATTGTGTGCGCATAGATCCTCTCTAGGAAGGGTGGACTTGTTGTTGGTAGAACTAGAAAGGTGTGGTGTGTGACAAGAAGTGTGTGCTACAAGAGGTAAGCCTAGAACTTAGACCTCTTTCATTGTGTAACCATGTGTGTGCTTGAATGTCTCCTTGATTATGTGTGGTTTTGGATTCAAGAATGAGCATGGTAAAAGTAGAATGGTGGAGCTGTTTCATGATGATTTGTATGCTTAAGTTATGGAATGAAAGTCTCATGGTCATACTTAAGTTAATGCCACTGTTTTGAGGAATATATATGCCACTGTTTTTGTATGAATATGCCACTGTTTTGAAGAGAAATATGCCACTGTTTCCTTATGAATGTACCACTGTTTTGAGGATAAAATGGTCACTGTTTCGATTCCTCAAGATCACCATTTTGATGCCACTGTTTCTGCACACTTATGCCACTGTTTTAGTGCTCCACATGCCACTGTTTCTGCATAAAATACTCACTGTTTTAGTCCATAATATGCCACTGTTTCTGCATAAAATACTCACTGTTTTAGTCCATAATATGCCACTGTTTCTGCATAAAATACTCACTGTTTTAGTCCATAATATGCCACTGTTTCTGCATAAAATACTCACTGTTTTAGTCCATAATATGCCACTGTTTTATGCATAAAATGCTCACTGTTTTAGTCCATAATGTGCCACTGTTTCTGCATAAAACGCTCACTGTTTTAATGCCACATATGTCTCTATTTTGCACCAAAAACACTCACTGTTTTAGTATCTAAGGAGCCACTGTTTCTGCATAAAGAAACCACCCTATTGATGATCAAACCCCACTATTTATGCCACTGTTTCAATGTCCAAAAACCATGATTTATGCTACTGTTTTAATGCTCAAAAATGTACCATTCATGCCACTGTTTTGATGCATAAATATCACCACTTAAGCCACTGTTTTGATGTTCAAATGTCATTGATTATGTCACTGTTTTAACGTTCAAATGCCACTGTTTCTGCCACTGTTAATACCACTGTTCTGCCACTGTTTTGAGGTCCAAAGTGCCACTGTTTCTGTTTTAAAATGGTCACTGTTTCTGCTGTATGTTTACTGTTTTCCTGCTGCAAAACGTCACTGTTTCTGTCCACTGTTTTTAAGGAAAATACCACTGTTTTCTGCTCACTGTTTTAAAGAACAACTCACTGTTTCTGCTCACTGTTTTAAGCACAAACGTCACTGTTTTCTGCTGTAAAAACGCTGCTGTATGCTCACTGTTTTGCTGCTATAAAACACTGCTGTATGCTCACTATTTTCCACTGTAAGACACTGCTGTATGCTCACTGTTTCTGCTGTAAATAGCCACTGTAAATGATTGGTTGTAATTGATTTAGGTGCGCTTAAGAAGTGAGATACTTCGCTGCTGTTTGGTATTATTTAAGGCACGCAAAGGTAAGTGTCAGGCGATATTGCCTAATGTGACTATTGACTACTGGTATAAAATTGTGACATGATGCTCCATATTCCGTAAAAATATTATGTTCCATTATGATGAAAGGAAACTGCCAAAAATGTGCCGTGATGGCTATATGATTATGAGGTAAAGACGTTATGTGGCAGCATAACGCATATGAAAAGTATATGTGCCGTGATGGCTATATGAAAGGTATATAAGCATGCATCTTACATCATACCGCATTTTTACGCTTTGTGTGTGAAAGCATAGCATGACATGCATGTATCAAGATCATATAGGCCTTGTTTTAGAATAGTTATGTACAGGACCATGTGTTTGAGCAAGCATCATATAGGCATCCCCAAGGTACCGGGGTATGGGACACTTGGCATCAGTCCGCATAGGCCCACAGTTGGAATCCACATGGAGCTCAGGTGCCAAGGGTATATTTGATTCCACTGTGAAGTGCGCGCACGACGGTGCTAAAAGCGCAAAGGAAAGGCGTTATATACGCAATATATGAATATGATGAAAAGGAAAAAAAGGAAAAGGAACAAGGATATGTTGAAGTGACTGTTTATGATTTTGTGCCTAGTTAATACTGTTATATTACTGGTTTTGTTGCCACACTACTGGGATTATTCTCACCCCTTTGCGGCTGCTATTTTCCAAAATGGCAGGAGGACGTAAAAGCATTTGAAGACATGATATTTGCTGTTGCTTGCTGATGAATGGACGTGTACTGTTGCTGTTTGTTTGATTGGATGACTGTAATGATTAATGTTTTGGTACTCTTGGATGACTGTAGACTTTATAATCTCTATCTTACCTTAAACTCTCATGAACAGCGGCTATTTTGGAAAACGTTTGTGAAAGGAATTTTTGAAAGACTTATGTGCTGAAATTTTTACAGTGCACCTTACGGGTGGTGTTTTTATGAGCAAACGAACTCTGATTTACTATTATTTTATATGCACGCGAAGCCCCAAACGTGCTCTTTCTAAATCACTTGAAATATTTTTTATCGTCCAAACAGAAGTGATAAGAACTGTAGAAACGCTTTTCGGATTTGTTTACTGCTATGAGAATCTTTGTTAGCTCATGTGACGTTAACGACTCTAATTCCGCTTAGCAAACGACTCTCTTGGATGCATACAAGGGAGGGCGTTACACTAATTGGTATCAGAGCAGTTTGGTCCATGGATTTGCTTGTGATTGATTGAATTGATTGTTGATTGTGTTTATCTGCTGATTGACTGTCTAAATGTGCTATAGTTTAAGTATATGTTAGCTAGGATAGTAAGATTGTTAGGACCGTTCTGTGATAAGACTCGGATGCATAGTTAACTTGTCCGAACTGAACCCGAGTACCTACTTGGGACTGCTGCCATGAATAACTTGCGGTGAGCCTGATCAACTCATTTCCTGATATTGTGAGTGCAGAATCATGGCAGGTGGTCGCGGTTCAACTCGGGGAAGGTCTGGCGATGCGGAAGAGGATCTTATCACTACCATTGGGGGACTGGCAACGTTTATTCAGAATATGAGCCAAGAATGGCGCGACCATAGGCAACAGAATCAGAACCCACCCCCACTGCATGACAATGCAGAAGAAATTGCCCGTCGGAGGTTGAAAGACTTCCGCAACTTCCAACCACCTACCTTTGAGGGAGAAGACAACCCTGAGGCTGCAGCGAAGTGGCTGCAGATGATCGAGCACTTTTTCGAACGCATGGCATGCCCGGAAGCGCAGAAGACTGATTACGCGTCGTACCAGCTGATGGGAGAAGCTTTAACATGGTGGACTGGTGCGAGGGCTCTGCTGAGAGCTCAGGACGTGGAACTAACGTGGGAAGTTTTCAGACAAGTATTTTTGGATAAGTATTTTCCTAAGGCAATGAGAAGAATGAAGCACACTGAACTGCTGTCACTCAGGCAGGATAACATGACGGTTAATGAGTACATTGCAAAATTTGGGCAGCTGATCGAGTATGCCAATTTTGACCGGAACATTTATGACGAGGAATGGCAGGTGGAGAAGTTCGAAAGCGGATTACATCCGGAAATCCGTAAACTCATTTTGACGACGGCTAATCGTACACTTCCGGAACTCATCAATCAGAGTCGTCAGGCGGAAGGAATCATTAACGAGGCCAAGAATTTGAACAAGCAACCAACCCAATTCCACGGGGGAAACAGAGCAGGCAGGTTCTTCAGGACGGCACCTGGTAGGGGTCGAGGCAGAGGCACACAGTTGCAGGCGTGGCCCGGACTTTTTAAGAGGAGCAATACTATTGGTCAATCCTCGACTGGACGGCAGGGTGCGACTGTTTGTGCTACATGTGGAAAGAATCACTTTGGAGTTTGTCACAAGAACAACAATGCATGTTTCCGATGTGGCCAGCAAGGACATTTTGCCTACAAATGCCCCCAGAACGCTGATCAACAGCCTACGCAAGCACGGGTGTTCACACTGGATGCGAATGAAGCGCAGAAGTTTCCCAACTTGATCAAAGGTAATGTCATTTTAAATGGTCACCCAATTTCTGTTATCTTTGATTCTGGAGCGTCTGGCTCTTTTATGGCAAAGCATACTGCCTTGAGAATAGGCATCACCCCAACCCCGTTACCTTATGAGTTACACATCAGCACACCTACTGGAGGATCGTGCACAGCCTCAGAGATCTGCAGAGGTGTTATCTTGCAGTATGAAGGGAACACGTATACAGTTAACTTGGTGGTCCTGCCGGTATTCAACTTCGATGTGATTATCGGTATGGACTGGTTGACGGAAAACGGGATAACATTGGACTGTCGAGCGGGGAAAGTCGTTGTTCCTGCGAAAGATGGTAATTTTCAACCTTTCTCTCTCATTTCTTTATTGCAAGTTAGAAAAGAGCTCCGCAAGGGAGCAACAGGGTATCTTTTGTCGATCGAGGCTGAGACCTCGGTTGACAACCAAATTCAGAATGTACCGGTAGTTAGAGAATTCGAGGAGGTATTCCCGGATGAAATACCTCGATTGCCTCCTCATAGGGAAATAGAATTTTCTATCGAACTTGTTCCTGGAGTTGGACCAATCTCCATTGCCCCGTATCGTATGGCGCCTTTGGAACTTCGCGAGTTGAAGAAGCAGATAGAAGAGCTTTTGGCAAAGGAATTCATCAGACCGAGTACCTCCCCATGGGGTGCTCCAGCCATCTTGATTAAGAAGAAGGATGGAAGTTTACGTCTGTGTGTAGATTACCGCCAGCTGAACAAAGTAACGGTGAAGAATAAGTATCCGCTACCAAGGATCGACGATTTGATGGACCAGCTGAGAGGAGCCAGAGTCTTTTCCAAGATAGATTTACGATCGGGATACCATCAGATCCGGGTCAAACCGGAGGATATTCCGAAAACCGCTTTTAGGACTCGTTATGGGCACTATGAATATCAGGTGATCCCATTCGGACTTACGAATGCTCCAGCGGTATTCATGGACTACATGAACCGCATCTTCCGCCCCTTTCTTGATCAGTTTGTTATTGTGTTTATCGACGATATCCTGATTTACTCAGCTAATGAAGAGCTGCACGCGGAACATCTGAGGATTGTCTTGCAAATCTTGAAGGAGAAGCAGTTGTACGCGAAATGGTCGAAGTGCGAGTTTTGGCTTAAAGAGGTCCAGTTTCTGGGCCATGTCATTTCATCAGAAGGTATCGCGGTGGACCCCAGCAAAGTCGAAGCTGTCATGAATTGGGAACGACCCAAGACCGTCACTGAAGTAAGAAGTTTCTTAGGTCTTGCTGGATACTATCGAAGGTTCATCCAGAATTTCTCTCAGATAGTGCAACCTCTTACTCGTCTCACTCAGAAGGATAAGCCTTTTGAGTGGACTGAAGCTTGTGAAGAATGTTTCTTGGAACTAAAGAGCAGATTGACGAGTGCTCCCGTACTCACGATTCCGGATCCTACCCGAAAGTTCGAAGTATACTGCGATGCGTCGCTGAAAGGACTTGGATGCGTGTTGATGCAGGATCGTATGGCGGTAGCTTATGCATCTCGACAACTTAAGCCTCACGAAGAAAATTATCCTACGCACGATTTGGAGTTAGCAGCTATAGTGTTCGCACTTAAAATCTGGAGGCACCACTTGTATGGTTCGCAGTTTGACGTATTCAGCGATCATAAGAGTTTGAAGTACTTGTTCGATCAGAAGGAGTTGAATATGCGGCAATGACGGTGGATGGAATTTCTGAAGGACTATGATTTTGAACTTAAATACCACCCAGGAAAAGCAAACGTGGTAGCTGACGCCCTGAGTAGGAAGACACTGCACACTGCAACTCTGATGATGGAAGAGCTGAAATTGTTTGAGGCCTTTCGAGACTTGAACTTATCGGTAGACGAGAGAGGGAATAGCATAAGATTGGGAAATATAAAGGTGGAGAATGAACTGATCAGTAGAATTAAGGAAGCTCAGAAAGATGAAGAGTTAGTCCGCGAATTGGTTGGCAACCAAGATGTTGTAAAGGATGAGAATGATAGTTGGAGATTTCAAGGTCGGTTAGTTGTGCCGAATGAAGAGTTGAAGCAAGAAGTTTTGCAGGAAGCTCACAAGGGTAAGTATGCAGTTCATCCTGGATCCACAAAGATGTACCATGATTTGAAGACCTCATTTTGGTGGCCGGGTATGAAGCGTGATATTGCTGAGTATGTATCTCGATGCTTAACTTGTCAGAAGGTGAAGTACGAACATCAGAAACCGTCGGGATTCCTTCAACCTTTGGAGATTCCCGAATGGAAGTGGGACAGTATTGCGATGGATTTCGTAGTTGGACTTCCTCGGACGCGAGAAGGATATGATTCTATTTGGGTAATTGTTGATCGTTTAACGAAGTCAGCTCATTTCTTGCGTGTTAGGACCACATATAATACAGAGAGACTTGCCAGAATTTACCTGCAGGAGATTGTGAAACTGCATGGAGTTCCTACGAGTATTGTCAGTGATCGTGATCCCAAGTTTACATCTAAGTTCTGGGAATCCTTTCAAAGAGCATTAGGGACCCATTTGAGGCTGAGTACTGCTTATCATCCGCAGACCGATGGACAGACAGAACGCACCATTCAAGCATTAGAGGACATGTTGCGAGCATGCGTTTTGGAGTTAGGAGGCAGCTGGGATAATTATCTCTCCTTGATTGAGTTCGCTTACAACAACAGTTACCACTCCAGTATTCAGATGGCACCGTATGAAGCTCTGTATGGGAGAAAATGCAGATCCCCTTTATGCTGGACTGAAGTGGGTGAGCGAAGTATGTTAGGACCTGATCTAATTCAAGAAACATCCGAACAAGTAAAGAAGATTCGGGAGAATATGCAGCGGGCTCAGGCCAGACAGAAGAGTTATTACGACAAGCGTCATAAGCCTCTATCTTTCGAAGTCGGAGACCATGTGTTCTTGAGAATCACTCCTACTTCGGGACTCGGAAGGAGAATGGGAGTTAAGAAGTTAAGTCCACGGTACTTAGGACCATATCTGATTATGGACCGGATTGGAGAGTCTGTATACCGGTTGGCTTTACCACCCAATCTGTCAGGAATTCACAATGTATTTCATGTGTCACAGCTACGGAGGTATCTCTCTGATCCATCTCACGTGTTACAGCCGGAAGAAGTGGAACTAAAGGAAAACCTGACGTATCACGTACAACCGTTCCAAATTCTTGAAAGATCCGTCAAGCGACTCCGTTCTAAAGAGATTCCTTTGGTGAAAGTATTGTGGAACAACAGATCGGCAGCTGAAGCCACTTGGGAGCGCGAGGACGACATTCAGAAGCGCTATCCGGAACTGTTTAGCTCTTAAGTAAGTTTATTTTGCGG
This sequence comes from Gastrolobium villosum, assembly GCA_032173675.1. NCBI lineage: Eukaryota > Viridiplantae > Streptophyta > Magnoliopsida > Fabales > Fabaceae > Gastrolobium > Gastrolobium villosum. Next base: position 8,601 of record JAVKPL010008577.1, on the reverse strand, counting down.
ACAAAATTCCTATTTGGTGGGGAGAGTGTAACATCCCGCATAATTAGTAAAATACATAAGTGTATGATGATATAGATGCATATGTGGAATTCGGATTTTTGGGGTATGTGTGATGGTTTGCGAAATTACATGACCTTATCCTTGGATGAGACTAAGGTAAGTATTTTAATTAAATCATAGGAGGGTGCATATGTAGGAATGTGAAATTTATTAACATCATATGAGTAATTGGAGTGTGTGTTAGAAGGCTTTTATGTTTATTGGACTTTGGAAGTGGGCTAGGGTGTGTGGATTTGTCACTATTGGACTTGTGTGATTGGGTTCTTTTTTGTGTGTGGCCATTGGCCCAAGGAGGCTTTTGGATCCATCTTGTTCAGCCCAAAGTTGTACCCAATATTATCTCCCCTAAGCCTTGTCCAACAAGGCTGCCTTATGCAGCAAGGAACACCATATGGCTAGATGTATTTCCCACTCATTCATGCGCAAAAAGAGAGTAGAAAATATTTAGAAAATCTGCCAACCTTCCCTTCATGACCGCCACCTCACACCTAGGCTTGTGCACCTTTTGGATTCAACATCATTGCATGAAAGACACATGTACTTCTTAGCATCATTTTGGGCTGCATACACCTCTCTTTAGGCGCACATGGAGGGGCATAGATCAGATTTCCTTATGACACAAATCTGCCCTTGAGTGTTGACTTGGAGAACCACCTTACACCTCTCATCATGAGGCTGAAATGTGCAGATTTTTGCTTGCTTTTGGCAGTCCATCATGAGTCAAATCTGCCCTTGCTTCCACATACATCAAGAGAAGGATTTTGGGGCTGCAACCTCCTCATCATATGCGCACAAGACAGCCCCAAATCAGAGTTTAGGCTGCCACAAATCAGTGCTCATGATGACACCTCCCTCCACTACATCTTGTGCGCATGGTTGGTTTGTTTGTGTTAAAAAAAAATTCTGACTTGGTAGCACAATCAGATCTGAATCCTCTCCTCACTCCTTGCATGTGCTTAGTGTATATTAGAAGCAACCCCTTGCTTGTTTTGACCATGTGTGCAGTCCCATTCTTGCAAGAAACCAGATTTTTGCCATGATGTCTCATCATTTCAACCTCTCCTCCCCTCTTCTTTAAGATGTGCGCACAAGAGGGACTCTCCCTCACTTTGCACAAGTTCAGCCAACATCTCCTCCTCCTCCTCACTCTCTAGCCGAACCAACAAGCACCATTGGAGAAAGAAAGACCAAGCCAACTCCCTTCTTCACTCACTCACCTCAACCGTGACCTATACACCAAGCTAGTGCAAGCCTTCTTCTTCTTTTCCCCTCACTGTCCAGCTTTGTTCCTCAACCTTGAAGCTGTCCAAGTTTGTTTCTCCTCACCATTGTGTGCGCATAGATCCTCTCTAGGAAGGGTGGACTTGTTGTTGGTAGAACTAGAAAGGTGTGGTGTGTGACAAGAAGTGTGTGCTACAAGAGGTAAGCCTAGAACTTAGACCTCTTTCATTGTGTAACCATGTGTGTGCTTGAATGTCTCCTTGATTATGTGTGGTTTTGGATTCAAGAATGAGCATGGTAAAAGTAGAATGGTGGAGCTGTTTCATGATGATTTGTATGCTTAAGTTATGGAATGAAAGTCTCATGGTCATACTTAAGTTAATGCCACTGTTTTGAGGAATATATATGCCACTGTTTTTGTATGAATATGCCACTGTTTTGAAGAGAAATATGCCACTGTTTCCCTATGAATGTACCACTATTTTGAGGATAAAATGGTCACTGTTTCGATTCCTCAAGATCACCATTTTGATGCCACTGTTTCTGCACACTTATGCCACTGTTTTAGTGCTCCACATGCCACTGTTTCTGCATAAAATACTCACTGTTTTAGTCCATAATATGCCACTGTTTCTGCATAAAATACTCACTGTTTTAGTCCATAATATGCCACTGTTTCTGCATAAAATACTCACTGTTTTAGTCCATAATATGCCACTGTTTCTGCATAAAATACTCACTGTTTTAGTCCATAATATGCCACTGTTTTATGCATAAAATGCTCACTGTTTTAGTCCATAATGTGCCACTGTTTCTGCATAAAATGTTCACTGTTTTAATGCCACATATGTCTCTATTTTGCACCAAAAACACTCACTGTTTTAGTATCTAAGGAGCCACTGTTTCTGCATAAAGAAACCACCCTATTGATGATCAAACCCCACTATTTATGCCACTGTTTCAATGTCCAAAAACCATGATTTATGCTACTGTTTTAATGCTCAAAAATGTACCATTCATGCCACTGTTTTGATGCATAAATATCACCACTTAAGCCACTGTTTTAATGTTCAAATGTCATTGATTATGTCACTGTTTTAACGTTCAAATGCCACTGTTTCTGCCACTGTTAATACCACTGTTCTGCCACTGTTTTGAGGTCCAAAGTGCCACTGTTTCTGTTTTAAAATAGTCACTGTTTCTGCTGTATGTTTACTGTTTTCCTGCTGTAAAACGTCACTGTTTCTGTCCACTGTTTTTAAGGAAAATACCACTGTTTTCTGCTCACTGTTTTAAAGAACAACTCACTGTTTCTGCTCACTGTTTTAAGCACAAACGTCACTGTTTTCTGCTGTAAAAACGCTGCTGTATGCTCACTGTTTTGCTGCTATAAAACACTGCTGTATGCTCACTGTTTTCCACTGTAAGACACTGCTGTATGCTCACTGTTTCTGCTGTAAATAGCCACTGTAAATGATTGGTTGTAATTGATTTAGGTGCGCTTAAGAAGTGAGATACTTCGCTGCTGTTTGGTATTATTTAAGGCACGCAAAGGTAAGTGTCAAGCGATATTGCCTAATGTGACTATTGACTACTGGTATAAAATTGTGACATGATGCTCCATATTCCGTAAAAATATTATGTTCCATTATGATGAAAGGAAACTGCCAAAAATGTGCCGTGATGGCTATATGATTATGAGGTAAAGACGTTATGTGGCAGCATAACGCATATGAAAAGTATATGTGCCGTGATGGCTATATGAAAGGTATATAAGCATGCATCTTACATCATACCGCATTTTTACGCTTTGTGTGTGAAAGCATAGCATGACATGCATGTATCAAGATCATATAGGCCTTGTTTTAGAATAGTTATGTACAGGACCATGTGTTTGAGCAAGCATCATATAGGCATCCCCAAGGTACCGGGGTATGGGACACTTGGCATCAGTCCGCATAGGCCCACAGTTGGAATCCACATGGAGCTCAGGTGCCAAGGGTATATTTGATTCCACTGTGAAGTGCGCGCACGACGGTGCTAAAAGCGCAAAGGAAAGGCGTTATATACGCAATATATGAATATGATGAAAAGGAAAAAAAGGAAAAGGAACAAGGATATGTTGAAGTGACTGTTTATGATTTTGTGCCTAGTTAATACTGTTATATTACTAGTTTTGTTGCCACACTACTGGGATTATTCTCACCCCTTCGGGGCTGCTATTTTCCAAAATGGCAGGAGGACGTAAAAGCATTTGAAGACATGATATTTGCTGTTGCTTGCTGATGAATGGACGTGTACTGTTGCTGTTTATTTGATTGGATGACTGTAATGATTAATGTTTTGGTACTCTTGGATGACTGTAGACTTTATAATCTCTATCTTACCTTAAACTCTCATGAACAGCGGCTATTTTGGAAAACGTTTGTGAAAGGAATTTTTGAAAGACTTATGTGCTGAAATTTTTACAGTGCACCTTACGGGTGGTGTTTTTATGAGCAAATGAACTCTGATTTACTATTATTTTATATGCACGCGAAGCCCCAAACGTGCTCTTTCTAAATCACTTGAAATATTTTTTATCGTCCAAACAGAAGTGATAAGAACTGTAGAAACGCTTTTCGGATTTGTTTACTGCTATGAGAATCTTTGTTAGCTCATGTGACGTTAACGACTCTAATTCCGCTTAGCAAACGACTCTCTTGGATGCATACAAGGGAGGGCGTTACATCACCACTCTCTTGGCACAACAATCAATCAATGCACAGTTTCTGGACAACCAATCCATGCCCAGAATAATCTCAAGGTTGGCCATCGGCAATCCTATCAGATCTACCGAGAAGTCACGGCCATCCTACTGAAACGCTACATCGCGATGAACAGTGGAGGTCAAACATTTTTCTCCGGTGGCGGTGGTCACCCGCATCGGTGGAGAAAGCACATCACTGGGCAACTCAAGCCCCACAGCAATAGGGGTAGCAACAAAAGAGTGCGTTGCCCCGGAATCAAACAAAACATCAACAGCTGAACCACCAATGGTAACAGTACCTCTGACCAGGTTCGGAGTTCTGTCCGACTGCTGACGATCCAAAGTATACAAACGCCCCGTAGTAGGTGGCACGGCTGGTGCTCCAGTAGGAACCATCTGCAATGGCACAGCCTGCACTGCAGCAACTCTCGCCGTCGGGCAATCTCTGGAATTGTGGCCCTCCTTGCCACACTGGAAGCATATCAGCTGCCCGGTAGAACACGGCCCAAAATGTGACTTCCCGCATCCCGAGCATCTGGGAGCAGGAGGTCTAGCGGCGTTCCCCTGTGTAGCAATCTTTCTAAACTGATTTGGCGCCTGCTTAGCCGCCAACTGTTTGCCCTTGCCCTTGTTCGCAAAATTTTTGTTCTTCCAGGGAGTAGAACCGCCAGTACCCGGTGGTACTTCAATCTTGGCCTTCTTGGCCTGACTCGCACGGCAATAGTCCTTGATGTCGCGGCACTGCTGTACTAAAGCTCCGAAGTCTCTCGAAGCAGAACCAGCAAGAAAAACGAGAGTCATCCTCGCCATGCGGAAATGAGCGAACTTGGCTAGCTCATTAAACTTGGCCAGGTACTCGTCGACAGACAACTAGCCCTGAACCAACGGGTCAAACTCCCCCTGCTTCCTCTCCTGTGAGTCATAAGGGAAGTACTGACCCAGAAAGCTCTCCTCGAAGAATGGCCACGTCATCACATGACCCTGCATCTCGTAGATGTGAGCAAGATTGGTCCACCACTCATGGGCCTCGCCCTCCAGCATGTAAGTGGCGAACAACAGCTTCTGCGGATCCGTGCATTGCATGATCCGGAAAATCTTATCCAGAGCCTGTAGCCATCTGGCAGCAACGATGGGATCATATGATCCGTCGAAAGAAGGTGGCTTATGCTTGCGGAAAGCATTCAGCCGGCGATCGATTTCGTCACGATCCTCAGCAAATACGGGGATAGTCTGCATAGCCCCCGTCAAGTGACTGCCCTCACCCATCTGACTCTGGGTGTCCTCCTGTTGACTAGGCGGAGGTGGAGGCGGTGGCGGCAGTGGAGGTGGTGGAGGACACTGGCCAGCAGCAGGACCAGCCCTCAACTCCTCCAACATGACCCTCATCATAGTCATGTTGGCCATCTGGTTCTCCTCCAGAACCTCTGCCGTGGCTCGCCGGTTCGCATCTCGAATAGCGTCCAGCATCGCCTGATTTGCCAGCCTCGTGGCTTCCTGGTCGGCTAGTCGGGCCGCCTGCATTTCAGCCAATGCAGCCAGGATAGGATCCGATTGATCCTCGCTCGTACTCGTGTTCCTCCTTGGTGGCACCATGACTCTGCACAAGTTACACAAAGAATGAGTTGATCAGGCCCACGCCATGTGGTCACATATGCATTGTCATAACACACACCAATCAGAGAGAACGCAAAGTAGACACGCAACGACACATCCTAAGTTATTGCAATACATACAGGCTTTTCCCTAGAAAGTGCTCTGATACCATAAAATGTAACAGCCCGTGTTAACCCGGATTGTTAACATACTATCGTATTAAGCCACGCTTAATTAAAATGCGGAATAACTTTTTCTTTAATTCAATTATGACGTCATTAACCTTAGCCAACTTGATTACTTAATCAATTTCATAAAATACTGCCTGTATGTAAATTGCAAGACAACTAACTGGAATACCTCATAAATAAATCGTAAGTGAGTATCTAAAACCACAGGACTACAACACGCAGCCTGGGTCAAAATCCTGATACTTTAATTACAACATTAAATTAAAAGACAAGAACAACCAAGTGGCATGGACAAACCCCATGCTCACCAAATAAGGCAACAATGCCCAATCAACAGTCTCAACAATAATAATATAAATGAAGCGGAAAAACATAACAGCAGTCAGCATATCATCATATCAACTCAGCTCAGGCCTCCTGCCGCCTGAGCCCTCAACATTACCTGATCCTGAAATAAGCGTCCCCAAACGTGGGGTGAGATCTCTAACAATAAATCTCAGTAAGACAAGGGGTCCTCAAGGAGTTTCCACCCCAAGCTCACTTACATGTGTAATATAAGTTCAAAAACAGCATTTACAATATAAGTTCCAAAACTATGCGATGCAGCAATTAATCATGCCATGTGTGTTTATCAAATCTACTGGCCAGAGAAATGTAGGAATACATCTATACCTACATGAGTACATGGACGCTACCTGTACCTCACCACAGCCTCACCATCTTGTATGTACTACATACTCAGGCTTACCGTATAGGTGGACACCACATGCATCTCATAAAAGCACATTGCATATAAATAGCTCAACAGCATTTCCAAAACATTAAAGCATGTAACACAACATGCATAAACCCATCCCCATGGGACATGGTGGAATAACAAAATGGCTAAACCGAGGACACGAAAGCTTACCTTGCAAGCTAGCTATCCAAGCCAAGAGTCCAACCACTCACAAGTCCAAAAACAGCAGTATCACAATCTGATATGGACCAATAATACATCAATATTTATGCACAACAAGCATTCAACTTAAAGACTACGCATTTCCTTTACGTTTTACGTCTTAAGGCTTCCATCAAAGCCATAAGCCCTAAATCATATGATTCTGACTTAGTTCATTAATTACAGAAGTTCAACTTCCTTAATCTTGGGTCCTCACACACCCAATAGCTTACTGTTCATACAGTACAGCTACTGTCTGCGCAAACCCAGGATATCCGGATATCAGAAGGGACATATCCGGATATGCCATATCCGGATATCACACTGGACATATCCGGATATGCCATATCCGGATACCCAGATCCCATATCCGGATATCAATATCCGGATACCATATCCGGATACTGATATCCGGATATCTGTTCGACAAATATCCGGATATCTCACGACAGAATGCAGTTTCTGCATTTCGTGAATATCCATCCCAAAGATCCAACTTTTAACACATGTACACGTTAAAGCATGCATCTTTAATCCATTTTAGGTTCATATACATTATACCCTCTTGTTTACTCATTAAACATAGCCAAGATATCAACTTTAAGCATCAAAACTTAAGATCAAAGGTGAGGGAACTTACCAAAGCTCAAAACAGAGCAAGGTGTGCTCTTGGAGCTCTCCCAAGACACTTCAAACTCAGCCTAAGTAGGAGCACGAAAATGACAACACCAAGGTGGGTTCTTGCACCACAAGATGGCTCATTGGCACCACCAATGCCAAGCCAAAGGTTCAAGTCACTCAAACTCACCAACTCAGCCCACTAACCTCACACACAGCAGCTGAAACACAGCCAAGAACACTCCTTACACTCTCACAAGGATGATCACAAGTGTTTATGAAGAGGAAAGGGAAGAAACCAAGCAAAAAGGGGAAGACTTGGCCTCAAGAAAGGTGAGGAAGGCAATGGAATAGTGCCTCACACCTTCATGCAGCAGCCTCCCACGTATAGAATGAATGTGCCTAGGGTTTTGTGCCCTTAATGGGTCTATTTATAGGCACAAGGCCACACACACGCAGTATTAGCCTTAATAGCACAGTAAAAGAGCTTGATCTCAAACTTTGGAATCTAGACCTACACATTTTTCTAAGATTTGTCATATTTTTATTTTATTTTTCGGAGCACCTTTCCGGTACGCGCTTTTCCATAGCCAGTATCAGTTCTGGCATTAGATTACGTTATTTTGACTTGAAACTTGTTTTACAAGTCCTACATAATATTCAAGTAATTATCATGCATTCGTTATAATTTTCCGGGATACTTTTCCAGTACGCATTTATACCGAGTAGCAGAACCGGTATCTGCGCTTTTCTTCCGAAAAGCGACTTTCAGCATTCTTACCCACCAATTGCAATTATTAAAGCCTCATAATAATTATTAGAGTCAATTATGGAATTATTTCCTAATTATCATAATTAATTCACTAATTACCTTAATTAGCGGTGCGGGTTCTTACATGCAACGTGAAGGTCGAAGGACCGAGAGCTGAAGCTCACCCCAACAACAATATCAGGCCCAGGCCAGAAACAACCAAAGGACTCTCAACCGTGTGTGATTTGGGCTTAATACGTATTGGGCTATCCCTACCGTATCTGGTCTGATCACATACTTATAATATTTATAATATGAGATTAGAATTGTCATGTAACATGAGATTTCTTTTTCCCTTCCTTTTTAGGGCTAAACACCAATTTCAATTATTATCCTTCGTATAGGAAAGCACCTCGGCAGTGGTACAAGAAATTTGAATCATTCATGACCGATCACAAGTTTGAAAAGACAGAAGCCG
>JAVKPL010008576.1:0-33343 GCA_032173675.1 Gastrolobium villosum | reverse complement strand
ATATCATTTCAATTTTAGGGATGTCATTTGAAATTTCCCATGATACAAATTGATAACAATGAATCTCATTATTAGTAATTGCTTGACGTTTCGTGTGAAGTTATTTTTAATGCTCTCCTGAATTTTGAATTAGTGTGTTGGACCTTTAAATTTTTAAACCAATTAATAAATGCCAATAAAAACGGTAGATTTTTTTTGTAACGAGGAGCTATTGGCATTTTCCTTATTCTGTGGCCTATTATCATGTGTTGAACTTTGACAGTGTACCAAGGCCTTAATATTTATTTTTTAATATTTTGATATCATTTCAATTTTAGGGATGTCATTTGAAATTCCCAATGATACAAATTGATAACAATTAATTTCATTATTAGTAATTGCTTGACGTTTCGTGTGAAGTTATTTTTAATGCTCCCCTGAATTTTGAATTAGTGTGTTGGACCTTTAATTTTTTAAACAAATTAATAAATGCCAATAAAAACGGTAGATTTTTTTTTGTAATGAGGAGCTATTGGCATTTTCCTTATTCTGTGGCATATTATCATGTGTTGAACTTTGACAGTGTACCAAGGCCTTAATATTTATTTTTTAATATTTTGATATCAACTTCGCTTCTTCATTTTTACCAAAGTTTGCAAAAAAAATTCCTTTTAATATTTTGTTATCAGCTTTACTTTTTCTTTTTTCCAAATGTGTGAATTTCTTTAGTACAACGTGTTTCAGTTTAGGGATGTCATTTAAAATTCCCCGTTATACCAATTTATAACAATTAATTTCATTATTAGTAATTGCTTGACGTTTCGTTTGAAGTTATTTTTAATGCTCCCCTGAATTTCGAATTAGTGTGACGGACTTTTAAATTTGTAAACAAATTAATAAATGCCAATAAACGTTGATATTTGTTTGGATTGATACTGTTAGAAATCATTTACAGTTGCGCTGGTATGACATATAATATCCCCATCTGATGCGTTTGTTTATTTCCTTTGCATCCCATAATGAATAGTAATCTATCAGCAATGAAAACTATTCTGTGAGACAACTATTTTGCATTGAAAGGTACGGCAGAAACAATATGCAAGTTTTCTTTGTTGAAGTATATTACCATCTGATTTTTTTTTCGTTATTGTGTAGAAAATGTTCCTACCTGCTTCTCCTTTTCCAGGCAAGTTCTCTTTATCGTTTTTTCTTGTGCAGCAAAATTATCAGTAAGAATAGCATGTGTGTTATTATTATTTAACGTTTTAATTTTATTTTGTATACTATTTAGCATTTCTCAAGTAACTAATGTGGGGAATGATTGCACATGCAGTAGACTGTGTATTCGTGATACTTCTGATGGTAATAACAAAAATGTTCTTTTTTATGTTTACATTATCTTTTAATTTCTTGGTTATTTGGCATCATAGTGCTTTTTTTTACCATGTTTGTTGCTTTTATTTTATGTGAGATTCCTTGAGAAATACAAAAAAAACGAGTTGTTTCAATGAGTTGTTAAGTAGTTCCTCCCCTACAGAGTGTATTCCAAATTTTCCGTCAATGGGTATGACTAAATTATTATTCTGCATTATATTTATCTTAATTTTATTAAATATTTCTCATAGACTTTGTATCTATGGTCTAATTGTTATTATTCATATTGTCAAGAAGATATTTCTGTTGCTTCTCCCTCCAATTTTGGAACGTAAGTTGTCTCCCTCAAATGTTAATTTTTTTTTTTGGTAATCAAAATTACCCTCAAATGTTAATTTACCAAAAACCAAAGTGAATAATCTTTACTCCTTATAGTTATTGGACATTTTACCAATTTACTTTTTGTTGTTTTCAATGCGCAGTCTTTCTGAAATTACCAATATGCATAGTGGTGGTAGCAGTTGTAGACAGCCTCTTCGTGATATTTCTAATGGTCAGCAAACTTCTTCTTCAACTGTGTTTATGAAATTTGTTTCGTGACTTCCTGATATAAAATGTCATTTTTTTATTACTGACATGAAAATTGAACTTATGGTCTCAATTTTGTGTAGGGAATCCTTCTTCGTGCTCGAACTCACCCGTTGATAGGTAAGAATTTTTTGTTTTTTTTTTGTAGAGCTACAAATTTGCAATTGCACATTATTGTAATTTAGTGTGACTGTGTGGACCGAGCAGGCTTAATGAAATAAATGACGTAGAACAAATTTAACTATTTCCTCCCCAATTGCTGAAGTAGTTAATAATTCAAATCCACATCGAGGTAATCTTTAATGAAAAAAATCCTTTTATGGTTTCTATATATATCATGTTATAGAATAAGATGATAAAAATTTATTATGAATTATTATAATAATACTATAGTTCTTATGGAGAGGATGGTTATCGCGATGATGTCCAGCGTGTTTCCATTTCCAGTGGTACGACAAACCCAAGATCAACGATTAGCATGAAAGAATTCTTTTCGTTTAGGCTTCAAATGAGATCAGGGGAGTCCCAAATTCTTCTTCACTCCAGAAAACTATTCCAACATTTCCTGGTTGATGCTTATACTATGGTTGAGTATGACCGTCTTAATTTCATCCGCCATAATCAAAATCAACTAAGGGCAGAGTTGTACAAAAATATAATACATGCATGGGATAAAGGGGAGGATGCAGCTGTTAAAACTGGAAAGCGTATTATTCTTCCTTCTTCATTCACAGGCGGACCTAGATATATGGCTGAGAATTGTAAGGATGCTTTTGCAATCTGCCGTTGGGCTGGATATCCTCATCTTTTTATAACAATTACCTGCAATCCTAAGTGGCCAGAGATTACACGGTTTCTTAGGGCCAGAAACTTAAACGCTGAAGATCGACCTGATATTCTTTGCAGAGTTTTCAAGTTCAAATTAGACCAATTGCTCCATGATTTAAGAAAAGAACATGTTCTTGGCAGAGTTAACGCATGTAAGTATATGGGCAAAATCAATTTTTACAACTTTACTGGAACCCACAAATGCTCTATATGTATTATTGTCTTCTAATCCGGCCGTTGTTCGTTTATTGAACTGTAACAGATGTTTGTACAATTGAATTTCAAAAACGTGGACTCCCTCATGCTCATATTTTGTTGTTCTTGCACCCTTCTAACAAGCCCAATAGTGGACTTGATATTGATAGATTGATTTCAGCAGAGATTCCAAACAAGGAAACCCATCCTTCTCTCTTTCTTGTTGTCACCAGTTACATGATGCATGGTCCCTGTGGTGCTAACAATTACAAGTCACCTTGCATGAAGGAGGGAAAGTGTACAAAGAAATTTCCGAAGGGTTTTTGTTCCCGTACGACTATTGATGATGACGGATTCCCTCATTATAAGAGAAGAGATAATGGAAGGGTTGCGAAGAAAAATGGTGTTGAACTTGATAATCGTTTTGTTGTGCCTTATAATGCAAAACTCCTTTTAAAGTACCAAGCTCATATTAATGTGGAATATACCTGTCAGACCAGTGCTATTAAATATCTTTTTAAATACATTCATAAAGGAAATGATAGAGTTACTGCTGCTATACATCATTCAGATGATGAAATTAAAATGTTTTATGATTGCAGGTACTGAAATTAATCTCCATTAGCTTTTGAATTACTGTGCATGTATTATTTTTTTTACTAGACTCCATTTAACATAATTCTTTATTTATGATAGGTATGTATCCGCATGTGAAGCTGCTTGGAGAATATTTGGATTTGAAATTCATTACAGAAACTCCCCTGTGATGAGATTGCCTTTTCACTTACCCAATGAAAAGACCGTTGTTTTTCATGATACTGCATCAATATCTGAAGTAAAGACAAGGGAGGAGTTTAGACAATCAATTTTTGAGAGTTGGATGGATGCAAATAAAAAATTCCCATAAGGTAGACATCTTACTTATGCCGAATATCCAACTCATTTTGTTTATAATGCAAATAGTCAAGAATGGCATCCTAGAAAAAAAGGATTCTCAATTGGAAGAATAAATCGTTTTTCTGCAAATAGTGGAGAAGATTCCTATCTTCGAATGCTTCTTAATTTTAAAAAGGGTTGCACAAGTTATGAGGACCTGAGAACTATCAATGGGGTGATGTTTCCAACATTTAAAGATGCTTGCTATTCTCTTGGACTTTTGGATGATGACAATGAATACATTGATGCAATTAAGGAGGCAAGTTCTTGGCAGTCAGCTTCTTATCTTAGACGTCTTTTTGCTCTGTTGTTGTTCGGTAACTCAATGAATAGACCTGAAAATGTTTGGGGGAAGTGTTGGAAATTTCTCTCTGACGATGTTCTTTATCGACATAGAACAACAGCAGGACATCCAGGTATTCATTATGAATATCGTATGCATTATAATTTTTTTATCATTATTTTTTTTCTGTTGAATATACCACTTTTTTGTGGCAAAAATAATGTACCATGAGTACTGTTATAATTGTACTTTCAATTGTCATTTTTTCATTGTTTTCCACGTTTCTACAGATGCAATTCTTACTGAAGAACAAATAAAAAACACAACACTTGCTGAAATTGATAAAGTGCTACAGAGTAATGGAAAATGCCTTTCTGATTACCCTTCAATGCCCTGCATCACTGGTGCATCTTTGCTTGATATGCACAACCGCTTAGTGCTTGATGAATTATTGTATGACAGATTGTTTTTGGTTAAAGAACATAAAAGACTAATGAGTTCCCTTACAGATGAGCAAAAAGTTGTCTATGACAAGATAATTTCGGCAGTTTCAGTGGGTACAGGGGGATTCTTTTTTCTATATGGCTTTGGTGGTACAGGAAAGACATTTATTTGGAATACATTGTCAGCATCCATTAGATCAAAAGGCGAAATTGTACTTAATGTTGCTTCTAGCGGGATTGCATCACTTTTGCTTCCTGGAGGCCGGACAGCACACTCTAGATTTCGTATTCCAATTCAGATCACTGAGGATTCAACATGTAATATACGGCAGAATTCTAATATTGCCGAATTGCTAGCGAAAACAAAGCTAATCATATGGGATGAAGCTCCAATGGTACACAGATTTTGCTTTGAGGCTCTAGACAAAACACTTAGAGATGTTCTTAGATTTTCTGATTCAAGTTGTGTTGATAAACCATTTGGTGGGAAAGTTGTTGTTCTTGGGGGTGACTTCAGGCAAATCTTACCTGTTGTTCCTCATGGAAGCAGACAAGATATAGTCCATGCAACCATTAATTCTTCTTGTCTTTGGTCTCATTGTCATTTATTAACTTTGACCAAGAACATGCGGCTTAGTTCTGGAAGTGACACTCACAATTTAATGGAAATAAAGGAATTTTCTGATTGGCTTCTTAAAGTCGGGGATGGTGTTCTTGGAGATGATGTGGATGGAGAATCTATTATAACAATTCCAGATGAATTATTGATTAAAGAATCACCGAATCCACTTTCAGATTTAATGGATTTTGTGTATCCTGATATCTTGGATCATATTTTAGAACCCACATTCTTTAAAGAACGTGCCATTCTGACTCCAAAATTGGCAGATGTTTCTATTTTAAATGAGAACTTAATGTCTTTGATTCCAGGTGACGAAAGAATATATTTAAGTTCAGATAATATTTTGAAGCAAGACGGTAATTCTTCCCTTGAGGATGATGAATTCTCACCTGAGATCTTAAATACCTTCTCCTGTTCTGGGCTTCCAGATCATAAATTAATTTTGAAGGTCAAAGTTCGAGTCATGCTATTAAGAAATATTGACCAATCAAGAGGTTTATGCAATGGAACAAGATTGCTTATTACAAGATTAGGCAATCATGTGGTTGAGGCAACTGTTCTTACAGGAAGCAATATAGGAGAAAATGTGTTAATCCCTAGAATGACAATGAGCTCCTCAAGTCATTCTTTTCCTGTAAATTTCCAAAGAAGACAATTTCCCCTTGTGGTTTCGTTTGCCATGACAATCAATAAGAGTCAAGGACAATCGCTTTCTCATGTTGGAATTTATCTACCCAGGCCAGTCTTTAGTCATGGGCAATTATATGTGGCACTATCCCGAGTAAAGAGCAAAAAAGGATTGAAGATTTTGATACTTGATGATGATGGTTGTGTTACAAACAGTACCTTTAACATAGTCTACAAAGAAGTATTTCACAGATTACTGTAATTTATATTGCTTCAGTCAATTGGATATAACGTTGCTCTTTGGTACAGGTAAAATCTGCATTCCTTAAGTTATATTTTTTTCAAATGTTGATTAGCGTTGGATTTAGATTATTTTTATACTGTATTTTTAAAATACGATTCTGAAATTCAAAAGCAAAAGACCACATTGAATAATACTTCTGACAATTACCTGTTCAATTCTTCTGTTCTTTATTCGCTAAATCATATGTTATGCTAACATATACTGTTTTTATTTCTTTTATAGTTAGCAGGCTGATGTCAGAGATATTTTGCTGGAACACCGAATTGTATCACTGTTATTTGTGAACTATTTTATGTGTGTCGTCTTATCACCGTTGATTTCTGTCAATCAACGATTATCATTTTAGCAAATTAAACTTATTAATTAATTATTAATTTACAATAAATGATGACCGTTGATTGACGGAAATCAACGGTGATAAGACATGGTTGTAAGAGATGGTAAACAAAAAAGGTTGTAACTATAACCTTTCTCTTTGTTGTCATGCAAAATAGTGTTATTCTATTTATCACTTTTGCAGATTTATCACTTTTGCAATTGGACGTGAAGGTTACTCGATACAATTAAACGTTTCGTCCTACAAAATTTTATTTTACTTTTTTATCTTTCTGAATGCTACAGCCTTTTCAAGTTAAAAATTATAACAATACAATTATTTTTTATTATGATATTATTATTAAGAGTTTCATATCAAGATCAACGTGTGGATTTAACAGTAAGACGACACACCAACGACGGCGACAACGATTTTGTTCTTTTTTCCCCGGGCATCGCACGGGTAATTCACTAGTTCAATAAAAAAATAGAGGGATAATGGATGCCTGTGTATTAACATTCCAAAATTCATTGTTTATTATTAATCTTTATGTGCACATGCTGTGTCGGCGTTTTATTACATCTCTGCATAATGGCAGGCTGATTTTCGTACAATAATGCAAGAAATCTCCTCTATAAAATCTAGGGATGGCAGCAAAAATTACAAACCTGAAATGAGATTGAACCAAAGTGGTGGGTTGTGACTTGTGAGTCTTGTGATTATATCAGTTTTGATGGACAGCTCGAAGTGCCTCGAACAAGGGTCGAAATAGAGATAAATATGTTGGGTCTGCGTTTGCTGGGATAGGTTAGGGCTGGTGAAAAATATATTTAGGAGAAAGAGAACAGATAAGGACTTTTGAATAATTAGTATAAAGAAAGGTTAACATAAACGGGCCGACCTTGAAGGCTTGAAGGCCGGGCCTTTCATATACAGTCTGAAGCCTTTTAACTAATCAGGCTTTTACATGAGTACAGGTTTGAGCCTAACAACTGAAAAAGGAAGGCCGGGCCGGGCCGATGGAGGCCGGGCCTAAGGCCCCTGTCGGGCCCCTGGCCTTATTATCACCCCTAGTTGGGACGAGTTCGTCTGCCTGCCCAGCGAACCTCACTGCAGTCTGCCACGTGTCTGGGCAGGTGGGAAGCAGCAGGAGCATTTATTGCATACAAGTTTGCTACATCAAGTAGCGAACTTGTTGACCACAGGAAGCTGACACATCACCATACCTAGTTCGCTACAACCCCAAGCGAACTTGCCTGCGTGGCAGTTTGGGAAAAAAGTCTGTCACAGTGGCATTTAGGTAAAAAAGTCTTGGAACAGTGGCACAATGGTCACTGTTCCAAATAGTTCACTATTTTCTCTACTCATTTATTACACCTTTACAAAGAATTATAAAATTAGCAGTAATATTAATTAATGTTATTATCTTGTTCAATATGAGTTTATTATTTAACACTTTGGTCCATGCATTAAAGTACTATACAAGTCAGTCTCTAGATTAATGGATCATCTAAATAGAGGTTTTCATCAACTGATCCAAATCGCGGTGATCAAATCGAATATCGATAATCGAATTAATCAAAAACTAAAAGACCGAAAACAGAAAAATAAATCGTAAATTTAATTGGATTGAATCTATTTTTGATTTTTTGTTGGTGAAAATTGATCCAATCCAAACTGATCCAATGATTTCCCAACCTTACCCCTACTTACTTAGGCCTATTTTTCAATCATAACCCAAAAATCATATAACAAAATTCTAAATCCAAGACACATTAATCCATCAGTTTCTAAAAACAAGAGAATATATAATTCTAATTAAATATAAAATTATTGATAAATAATAGTTGCATGTAAAATCCTAATCAAATATAAAATTCTGGATCCTAATTAAATACAATATCCTAATCATATGTTTCTCCATTTTTGGTTGTACTTATCTATGTTATGCTTTTTTTTAGTAAGATACATAACATATTTTTATTGCATGAGTTATTGATTTTTTTTTGTTGGAGGTAAAATAATGTCAATTCCATCATGTTGTCAACGCTTTTTTGTGCTTGATCTATGTTATGCTTTTGATCTATGTTATGCTTTTGATCTATGTTACTCAGTATCTCAAGCAACCGCAATGTAATTTTTTTGTTGGAGGTAAAAGATAATAATTCAACTTTTTGTTGTATTATATTGAAAATTATATTTCGGTGTATGATATTTCTAGATTGCACAATAATCATCATACAAACTTTACAAAGCCAATACATACAAAATATGTGTTATTTGCACAATAATCACCATATAAATTTTAGGCTTTTTAAAAAAAAATCGAAAATCGATCCAATTCAAACCGAAAAAATTTGATTGGATTGGATCGGATTTGAAAAAAAATTCCAAACCGAATGGATGATTACATGGTCAAACCGAAGGGATTGGATCAGATGATTTTTACTTCCATAACCAATCCAATCCAAACCGCGAACACCTCTACATCCAGACAAGTTAGTCCCACAACTAGCAAGAGCAAGTGGCTTCAGCTAGGTCCACTGCACATTTTCTTGGTGAACAAGATCTATACCTCATGCATGTGTACCTTTCAGCATCTTGTGTCCTTGTAAGAATCGAGTACCTACTCAAACTTCTATTGTCTCCAACCAACTTTGAAGCTATAGTCTTATGGGTCACGTGTATCTTATGAGCCTAAGGTGTTTCATGATATGTATCATGATAACTACAGTTAAAGTTAGTATATATTTGCAACCAAACTTACCAATTGCTCCATTGAATTTCTTATAGTTGTTCAACAAATTTTAACATTTTGTCAAATATGAAGGTCCGATTTTTTTCCAATACTTAATGGGTATTCTGCTCATCCACTTTGAAGCATCGTCAAACTTATGCTTCATGTCAATAATTTTTTCATTTAATTTCTCCATAATAGTTGGTCTAGCAATACCATGTCCTTAAAGTCCTCGTAGAAGTTGGTCCATACATGTCTCATAGAATCTATGACAAAGTTTAGCTATTACCTCTTCCATTGCAAGCAACAAACCTTAAAACAATAACTAGAACAGTCACCGACATATAAACATAAATAGAAACAAAAAATAGAAACAAAAACCACTAACTTTCTATTGATCAGTGACAAATTCAAAACCCGTGCTCTTTATATTCTCCAAAATGTTCCATCAGAGAGGTACTCATCCTCTGGTGCAAGCATAAACTAGTTTTGGGGATTCAAGTTTGCTCTTGTACTATCTTTAGCCCTTTGATCGTCCCTTAGAGGGCATTCTGGTAATGGGTTGTTGATATTTGAAGTCATCCTTTTATTTCTTATTGGTTTAATTAGGTCAATGTCCACATCATCTATGTTTATAGAAATTTCAGTCCCTAGCTTATATGTCTAATCCTATGCACTATCATCATAGTCACTTTTAGTATCATCTCTAGCATGGTCTATGGCAACCATGTTGAACTTATACTAATGTGCCATTTGGGCTTAAAAGGTAAGAAAAACCTAAATAGACACCATGCTTTTTTTTCTTCTTCTAAGAAAACCAAATAATTAATATTCATATTAAAAGGATCAAAGAGAGATTTGTTTGAAGCTGAATTTTAGTCATAAGGCATAATTTTTATTACAATTATTCATGAGTTTATTATAAATACATAATTGAATAATTATCATTATTCTTTGGTTTAGCAATGGTTAAGGTCTGATTTATTGACGACCAATAACTCTTGCATTTTGAGAGTGAGATTATTTGATTATTGATATTTATGAAATAAATAATATGAGATTTGTATGAAATATCCTCTAGATATATAACGTAGTTGGACATTAAAGATACTGGCCGATGCACAAGATCCATTAGAGAAACTTTTATAGTCAAAGAAATAAATGATTGATTAAAGTGATAAAAAACATATCAATCAATTTTGATATTTTACAAAGGAATAATACATAGTCACGTTATTAGTGATATTAATCAAGGAGTTCAACTTGAGAGGCTTTTAGTGTATATAATTGAATTGGATAATTTTCACCAAAAAAAAAATTGAATTGGATAATTAATCATTTGTTGGTCAATATGAGCTTTGATTAATAATAGATGGTCAATCCCTAAGATAGATTGAGAAAATTGATGGGACATATCTTAGTTGACAAGCTTTGGAATATGACTATTTAGTTATATGATTGTGGGATTTGGGCTCAAGTATATACTCAAACATAAATAAATGAATTTTGGACTTATACTCTTGTAATAGCCCTTTTTTTGGGCTTTAGTGTGTTATAGAATCCCAAACAAAGCCCAAACTCCTCAAAGGCAACTTCTTCGGATACATCCCCTCTAGGGATAGTCCATAAATATACTGATGGCCAATAACTCACTCAATCAATTTTGTTAACCATTTTATATTATTAAACACATCATTACAACATTCAATAGTATAAAACACACATTACCATACTCTAGAATACACAATCGCATATAGTCAGTCTCAATTACACATCTGACTTTTGTAACTTACAATCTCATCCTATTTTCTAGGATAACACCAACATTCCTAGCATAAAAATAGATTCACACCAATGTTCAATCAACAACTCAAGTATATACTACAATATATATGTCAATGCAGCATGCAACAAACTTAACCAAGCCATTCCCTAGGTCACCGGCCATCACAGGAATGCCAAATCAAACAATTCCCCAGGCCATCGGCCATCACTGGAATGCTCATATCAATCTTTTGATTAGAGATCCATCGAATAAACAACATAAAGTAAGGTATCACACCATTATCCAACTAACATTCAATCAAGAAAAACCACAGAGTCTTATTTAAAAATTAATTATGAGTTTCTCAAATTGCTATCATTCAAATAAATATCGTTGTCCTATTTCACAGTCATATGCATGTCATACCTCATTGACTTACTTTATATATAACTCTAATCAAGATTACTTCATTAAGGATTCTTATTCCTATATAGTCTTTTACATCTAAGGAAGTCACCTGAATGTATCCCGATGTTTACCATGATAAAAGCAATCGTCGTACTTAAGAATGAGTCGGCCAAACTCATACTCATTGTCTAGTAAGGTATTATCATGTCAAACACAAAGAATCATAAAACAAGAAACTTCCTCAATCTAATATTGTCAGTTTTTTCCTAGAAAGTTCTCTGATACCACAAAATGTAGTACCCCGTTCTGGACCGGTTTGTTAAAATTAGAATGGTATTAAGCATAGCTAAGTAATCACATAAATACGGAAGCTAAACTCATTAAAACGTGGATAAACTTTTTCCATTCTTCATTAAATTGCAATTCTTACTTGCATGTCAAGTTAACTGCATATTATATATGATTTGTTCAACTTTCTTACTTATAAATTACATATATACTTACTTACACAATTCATAATCTGCCTTACAAGAGATGTCCTTTAGTTTAATGTCTCCTCTTAGCCATTAGTTGCTTCATTATACCTACTTTATTATTTAAGAACGTAATGAAATAGTAATAAAGATTTCCACTTAATAACAAGTATAAATATTACCATGATTTGCTCTTTCATCCAACTATCCTCAAGTCATTAACCAAGCAGGGACATGACAAAATCCAAACCTTCCATTTACATTTAAATGTTTCATTAAAATATAATTTAAAATATATTTTATTCTTTACGAAATAAATTGCAAATACGAATTATTTTAAAATACCATAGCTTTGTATTTCAAATATCATTATCTATGAACTTCGGCCACACCGAGTCCATTAAGATGAATATATCTAGATACATATAAAGCAAGTTATATATAAGGCCAAAAATTAATAATAATGTAATGTCACGTCGGAAGCGACCAAACTTTTCTCCAAAATTTCAGCAAAAAAATTAATATATTACTATTTTAATATTTATTTACGAAAAACATCTATTTTGAAAAAAATACAGATCTATTGCTATCAAACACTCCCAAAATTGGGAAGGACCACTCATGGCCACAATAAGGTGTGATCAAGGAGAGAGACACGCCCAATGTTGGGCGTGACCTGGCAAGAAAGAGACACCCACTACTAGGCGTGAGTTGGGAGAGAGAGACGCCCCACCGTGGGCGTGACCCATGTGCCTAACCTTCCTACTCTAGGCATAAGTAGCCCAGTTCTCCCCTATTGAAACCCCTCTCATCTCCACACTCTTCATAACTCTTCTCCATCATTAAACCTTACTCTTACGTACATTATCACTTGTTTATTCATACTTCATTTTGTGCTTTTTGTTAATATATTTAAGAATGACTTCGAATTCTGATTTTATTCGTGTTGTTCTATAATATAATGGTAGAAAAGTGGAAGGATGGAAATAATGAGTATTTTCCACTTGCATTTGCCATTGGGTGAGACCTTAGAAGCTTGAGAATACGTCTTCGCTAACATTCGCATGCATGTTACGCAAGTGCAAAACATATATTTCATTTCAGATAGGCATCCTAGCATATTATCTGCTGTGGAGAACCACCCTACCTTGGTTGGTAGCCACTGCATGCGCATCATGTGTTTTGCTTTCAACACATTGTTAGTAATTTTAATCAAGGATTTAGAAATGAAAAATTGAAGAGGGCACTAATGAATTTAGATATGGAGCAATGAGGAGGAATCTAATCCAAGCCCAGATCTGAAACAACATGTGGCACCCACCAGTGTCTATCCTATGCGGGTCTATACACGCACACTTGTCTAAACAAATGCCTGAGAATTGCAGACCCCCAACTATATCCACCAATCTACTCAAACTCCCCTCTAAGCAATGGAATGTAACGACATGCAATTTTGTTATCCCTGATTTATCATAGAGGAGCCATGGCCCTAATAATCGAACGATGTGCGCCTTAGTATAACACCTCACCTCCATCGGATCCTCAGCAACTAGACCTCAATGGGCATACAGTTTACCAAGGTATGAAATATGTAGATTGCCACCTAAAAGCTTAGTGCCCTCAATGGGCACATGACCAAAAACCTGCTCACACTCTGTCATCCAATCCAAAGCAGTACGTCCAGTACCTACTTGTCTGTCAGTAGGCAATCCGAGTATAGTAGCCACGTCTGTAATGTAATCGTCATCTTTCCCTGAGTCATGTGAAACATATGTGTCTCTGATCTCCATCTCTCAAGCAAAGCACTAATAAGGGCAGGATCAATCTGAAATATAAGTGTGATAATTATCAACTCATGGTTACAATTCAAAAATTTATAAAAAAAATTGTAAACGCAATATAATACATTACATTCTAAAATACATACCTAAATATGACGCATACGTGCCACATGTATAAAACCACCTTGTGTGAGATAGTCAGCAACTTCGTCTGGAATATAACCATGAGCTAGTCCCCCCTCTGGTTTACCTCGTCGAGTCTTCAATGCTCTAATCTTATCCTCTTTCCACACGGTCTGTGAAACGTGGGTGCACTGTGTCCTCTTCCGAAGTACCTCCCACCTATATGATCCAGAAAGGACATGTGTACAGGGATCGGAAGGCTCGGCCTCGTGATCAGATGCCGACCACAACGACTCAAATGAAGATGAATTAGCCATAATTCAATACTATTAAAATTACAAATTCATTATCATAATTAATTAATTTATAAATAATTTAATTGCGTAGTCCAACATTTAAAATAAATTAAATTAATTTTTTTATTAGAAGTATGTGTGCATATATTATAATTCCCTATAATCATGTTAATCACTAATCATACCCTACTTCACTAATAATTTCTAAGTCTCTAACCATTTTCTAAGCAAATAACTATTTCCTATAGCACTAATAATTTCCTAAGTTACCAGTATAATATATCTATTGCTGTAATTAAAACAATATAGAAAGAAAATATTGAGACTTACTTAACTGAAAGAGCTTCATTGTGCAAAAAAAACTCAAGAAAAAATCTAGAGGGAAGTCAGAGCAAAGTTTAGACAGAAGGTGTGAAGTGAAAAAGTGAAAAATTGGGGGTTTTTATAGAGCACATGGGTCACGCCCGTAGTGGGGCATGTCTCCTCACTCACGCATGGCAGTCGGCGTGTCTCTCTCCTGCTAGGTCACGCCCAACATTGGGCGTCTGTCTCTCCTTAGTCACGCCTGAACCTGGGCGTGAGTGGTCCTGTCCAATTCTAAGAGTGTTTGAATGCAATAGATCTATATTTTGTTTCAAAACAAAATTATATATTAAAATAGTAATATATTAATTTTTATTTGCCGAGAAATTTCACATCAAAATCCATGAATTAATATGATTTGATGACTATTTAGTTAATAATCATTTGTATTTGTCAACAAGATTACCAATTTAAATGGAAATGTACTTGATATGTAGAATGATTTAGATGTGATAATTCAGGTTAATACGATATGATACAAATTTGATGCAAACACTAATATATTCATCATGACATGATACAAATTTAAAAACATATTAAAACCTTCAACATGAACATGATTTTTTTATTTTGCAGGTTAGCACGATACGACATAAATAACCGATAAAAATATTAACGCGAGTCGATTTCATATTTACGAGTTAACACGCAACACAATCAGTGGCGGAGCCACGTGTTAGTTAGATGTGGCCTCGACTCGAACTAAATTTTAATAAATTATATTTATCATGTATAATTATATAATTAATTATAATTCGGCCCGGTCTAGAATTATAATTTGGCCCTATCAAAAAATTAAAATATATTTGGTAAGAGATTTGGGTAAGTTGTATTAAGTTATGTGTTCGATTTTCATTTATATAAAAAAATCAAGAGTAAATACCATTTTCGGTCCTTAGCAAATCTCACGATGCTCACTTTAGTCCCTAGCAAATAAAAGGCTATTCTTCGTGGTCCCTAAGAAATTCAAAGTGGACCTATTTTAGTTCTTTTGAGGGACTAATGTGGGTCTTTTTTGAATTTGTGAGGAACTACAATTTCAACTAAATGAGTTCATTTTGAATTTCTTAGGACCACGAATAGCTTTTTTATTTGTTAGAGTAAAGCGGGCATCATGAAATTTACTGAGAAGAAAAAAATATTTACTCAAAAGTTAAAATATATTCAATAAAATTTAAAAATATTTAATAAAATTTAATTCTTTTTTATGCTTTCTGCACAAGTGTTTTGTATTTAATATATATAATGATATAAACTAACTAAAATTAAGAAAAATAAATATACATATAATTTTTTGGCTCAGGCTTCGATTGGAGCCTGGCTCCGCCACTGGACACATTACAAATTCTTTCACGTTGGTTTTATCAACACAAACATGACACAAATTTGAAAACGGATTAACATGAATATAATTTTTTTTGTGTCATGTTAAAAATTATCACCAGTAAATCATATATTTATTTAGCTATAAATTCACAAAGATTTCGTCATCTACCAAGTCATTCACCAAATATTCGTAAGTAACACATTACGTATGCACTTAATAAAGAAAAAATTATCAAGGGAACCTTTTGAGAAAGAAATGAAAGACTAAATAATAAAATTGTAATATTTTAAAGTATATTTAAACCTTTAATGTATTAGTCAAGTCAATTGCCAGATTTTTTAATCCTGCTTAGGTATGACGGCAAGCGAAGGCAATTTCTTTATTTGAAAGGTAGGCGGATTCTATGACCAGAGTAGCAACCTTACGATTTTGTGGCAACTTGCAGGCAGTGTACTTGTTAGTTCTTACCATGCAACATTGTCTCATAGTATTGATTTCTGTTGGACGTGGAGTCTTCTTCCTCTCTAATTAATTTTGGTTAGTTACATATTTTAATGCAACATTGAAATTTAAAATTTCGCAAGTGTCTATACTTTCAAAAATATTGGTCCCACATAGCGCGATGCATTGTTCAGTCTATTGGATGAAAAACAGAAAGGAGAGAATTCTGGGTTTAAGCATCTTATAATTATTTGAAATTATTTCCTTCAAATTTAGTGTAATTGTTTGTTTGAATGATGCATGATTTTCAAGAATTGGACGTATTCACTCACTAATGCAAGTGAACTATTTTTTTGTCGCATTTTTTTTGAAGAGTTTTTAAAAAAAAAATTGGACGTATTTTTTTTGTCCATTGTTAAAATTTTGATTTATCACTACGATTTTATGTTTTTATAATTTTTTTTTAACCAAAACGATTTTACTAATATTTCAAACGCTCTTCCATCTTTATAATTTTGTATGATTTTATGTTTTACAATTTTTTAATTTCCTTCCAATTCTAGTTAAGATCTCGATGTTAACAAGATTATTTTTGTCTCGTTTATTATAAAGAATTGGACGTATTTCATTTCCAACACCAATGGCCTTCCATCTTTTCGTAGGTGTAAGACTACAGTCAGCTTTAATTGAGAAAGCGTTTAATTATGTCTTTTATCAAGGAATTACGACTTTAATAACTAATATGATGCATTTAATCGTTCATATTGTGAGTAAATACTAATATGCATTTACCTAGGAACCACCTTTCAATTAATTAGAGCAATTACTACTATTATGCATTTAACGAGGAACTTGATAACCTAAACTTGTATAGAAGACCCCAACAGCTCAATTGTAACTTCTTTTTATTGGATACAAGGGAAAATCCCAGACCTATCTAATTTAGAAATCATTCTTTCCTTATTGTAAGAGCCATCAACATTAATCCGGATCGGGAATGGATCTTCTCACGTGGAAAAGTGGTCATGTGATTATGTTTTTTTAATCACAACCACTCATTTAAAATTATATATTTTTCTCTTTTTTATCTCATCACCAATGAGTGATTGTGATCAAATAACATGACCATGACCACTTTTTGATGTCAGAGAATCCATTCCCATCTGGATCCAAACATCTGGCAGGTTTGCCTACCTAATTAGATTCTCTTTTTTTCTGGAGAAGGAGAATCCCGCTAGAACGATATAATTTGTTAGCTATGATAATGTTGTTGACCAACCCTCTTGTGTTACAGAAAATCTCGCTTTGCTACAGATGGATGCCTTCGAAGACTAAACTATTCCTGGTCTTCCATATTATCCAGCATGTAACACCGAAAATTAAGCTTCAAGGCACTTCGTTTGAAGAAGCGCTGCTTTGATTGAGATTGGCATTGAGCCATTCATCAACTCACTGAATAGAGGGTTATTGCACCTTTTTGTGTTACTTAAAAATGGGTGGAGTACTCTTGGTCTAGTGAAGATACAACTAGATTTTAGGATTTGACTTGACTTGTCGAAAAGATAATAAATTTGAATTTTGAAATTTTAATTCTTGGGTTCATGAGAAGGATGGAAAGAAATAAATCTAAAATCAAATTATCTAGTATAACTTCAAATACCGGTTAGCATCTTGAAAAAAATAAAAATAAATCAAATAATGATAATTCAGTTGGTTCATGGGTGCTGAGCGGATAAAGATGAGAGTATATGTTCGATCCTCTTCAATATCATGAAGTGATTTAAAATTTTAATGGTGGACTCATTCCAAACAAAATTATCTCTCATAAAAACTAGACGTGGTTTTTAAAAATAAAAAAAATAGGAAGATGACCAAGGCCGATGTTAATAAACGTCATTTCTGTTATTCATCCAATAGACTCCAGTACCATCTCACGTGAACCAATAAGTTTCATGCCTTCTGAAGGAGCTTATTACTATCATTGAAAATTAAACCCTTGATATTAATATATTTTTTTTTCTTTTCCATGTCATCAATCAATATATGTGTTTAATTTGTATTGGATGGGTGTATGAAAAAGTGGGTAAGACACTAGTATTCTAAAAATCTCCATTCTGAAGGGAAAAATTTAATATGCTCCAGGACCACTGAATCTTTTGGTGCTCCCTCTTATAACATTAATTTTCTCTTTCCTTTTTTACCCCTATTATTTTCTCACTTTTCTCATTTTACCCTCCTATTTACACTAAGGGACCACCTAAAGATGGTGATCTCGATTCACTTTAAATAACCTCCTTCTGAAGGTGCTAGAAACTGCGCCTTCCACCTATTGGGCCATGTGGCACAATGCGATTTTTCATTTTATTTTTTTAATTTAAATGGGAGGTGTAACATCAAAATAATGTTTGCCGCTCGAAATAATAGCACCTTTCAAAACAACAAAATGATAAAATAGCGTTTTCACGGCGCACAGCCGCACACATCCGAAAAAACAAATTTTACAAACAAGCCAAGTTCAGTGAGACTCATTTCAACCTCATTTACATTAACCATACATGTTGGACTGGCATTTTCCCCCCAGTTTCATATCATGTGGGGTTCGGCCTTCACAATGTGCGGCAACTCTTTTATTGGCTGTTGGATATTTTGATGGATTCGTTTAATTAAGTTCCTACACCAAAATTCGCAAGCCCATTATGAGCGCCGCCCCTAAACTTACAAGTAACATCAATTATTCAATCATGAGTTTTGAGATGATTAAGACATGTCATTCCAACCTCAAGTTAATACTTTATTGCAAGCTTGTTTCACAACAACCTATTTATTTGTCATAAGGGAAATGATATGTAGCTGTGACCCCAAAAAATTCCTCTGCTCAGAAAATTTAACACGTAATTCCAACCATGTAGCCTCACAACCTATTTTGGCAGCAAATATGTCAGAAAAAGGCGTGGTTTATACCATTTCTCCAGACTCCAGGTATGCGTGCATTTATACGAAATATGTGTGTGCCACTATTAAAAGCGAAATTAAAGATTCTCAATGAAAGCTAGACCTACCCATCCTCACTCAAAACATAAACCTTTATAAACACAGTATAGTACTTAAAGAGGATATCCCCAGTGATGGCTCACCCAAGATTTCTAGCAGCAATGAAACCAGTGTTTGGAACAAGAAAAAAACGTAAACCAAATAGTACTAACAGCTGCAATATGCAGATGTAAAAACTCCATATAAAACTAAATCCCCAACACGATGCATAAAATGAAAAGCTTCGAAACAACCATCAAATACACTTAAATCATTACAGAACCAGGTGTAAATAAGCAAAGGAATTAGGGGAAAACGATAAATTAAAAACAAAACAAAATATATAGGCTAAATCTCATCACTTAAATTGATTCATTATCCCAAAAAAGAATATACCAAAAACCATGATAATCAACCAATCATCCCCAACATCCAAAAAAAGAAAATAAAAATAAAAATAAAAGAAACATTGATTTGGCTAAAACCACAATAAACCAACGCAAAAGTTCCAAAACTTGTCGCCGAAAACAATAAATTAACATTATAATAACAATCAGCAGTAATATCAAACAAATTGGAACAACACTGCTAATTCTGAGTGCTTACAAATCAATCCCTATCTAATTTTCTCCTCTA
This sequence comes from Gastrolobium villosum, assembly GCA_032173675.1. Taxonomy (NCBI): domain Eukaryota; kingdom Viridiplantae; phylum Streptophyta; class Magnoliopsida; order Fabales; family Fabaceae; genus Gastrolobium; species Gastrolobium villosum. The sequence continues at coordinate 13,468 of JAVKPL010008576.1, read as the reverse complement.
ATTTTCTTGTTCTTTCCCTAAAAAGCTGAAGCCAAAGGTTCGAAATCCACATAATGCTAAAACCAATGGCCATAAGCACAACCACAACCCAAGAAACCCAAACCCACAAGGGAACAAGACCACGCGCATTCCCACCAGCATAGAACACAATCGTTCTGAACACAAAATAAGGACCAACAAAACCCCTAACCACCGAATACAACGCATAAAACGGCGCTGACAAAGCAACATACACCTTGGCGGCGAGTGGGTCCTCACGCCGGCGAACACCGGCGATGGTCCACACGTTCTGGCACGCGCTGGTTACCTCAGCGAGGAGGAGCAGCACAAGCACCGCGAAAGCCCCATGCGAGACAACGTGACGGCACGTGACGATCACGAAGAGAGTGGCGAGGTGGTGCGCGATGAAGAGCACGTCGTTGGGGAAGAACACTATGTAGTGGAGCAGATCCATGAGGAAGTAAGCGATGCTGTAATCCAGGACCAACTTCTGGAAGCTTGTATTGGCGGCGGCGAAACCGCGGTTCGGGTCGGCGAGTATGGCGGCCGCCGCGAGAAACACCGCCGGAGTGCCGTGAAAGAGGGATATCAGGCAGCTTGAGAATTCGGGTCGGTTCTTAGGGCTCCAATTGGGGAAAATGATAAAGTAACCGATTAGGTAGATTGTGAGGAACATGAAGAAAAATGGGAACACAACCAAGCTTTCTAAGACTAAGGTCGACATCTCTCTTATCTTGTTTTCCTCGAAAAAGCTTAGATACCTTAAAAAAAAACAAATGAAGAAAACGGTTTTTTTAGGGAGGGGAGAAAGAGGAATATTCTTGAGTTTTTATTCTGATTCTTTTGCTGGGTGTGTGTTTTTGAAGGATGGAGAGTGAATGATTATGACTTTGAGCTTATCTTTGAGTGATGGAGGTTATATTTAAGTTTTGGCTTATTTATCAGAGAGAGAGAGAGAGAGAGAGAGAATTTGGGGTTTTTGTTTGGGAAAAAGGAGAATAATTTTTGAATGTGGAATTCGAGAATGAACACATTCACGGACACTGAGTGCGTTTTTGGTGAGAAAAAGTAACGGAGATTCGATGAATTCAGAGTTGAGTGGATTTTGAGGATTGAAGCTGAGAAAAGGAGGAAGTGTGTACGGATGAACTTTGTTGCTTCTTAGGCTTTTATTGTCCCTGTTAGCGTTTAGAAACTGCCGATTTTGTTTTTATTTTTTATTTATTTTTTCAGTCATACATAAAAAATATATTATAATGATATAATAAGAAATTGACTATCAAATAAGGAAAATGATTAAATATTTAATAATGTTTCTATAATTATTAATTTTAAGATTTAACTTGATTTGTAATTAAATTTTTTTAATCTATAAAAGTTAAAAAATTTATTAGATTTTTAAATACTTTTTAATTTCAGTTGTGTGTATTTGACCATCAAAATAAATTGGCTTGGATTTGAATAGATTTGATTTATTTCTGTTTTAGGTATTTGAATTGATAATTTTATTTTTTTTGAAATGATACAAGAAAACAAAAGTATCAATTCCAATACCTAAAAAAGAAATAAATCAAATCTATTCAAATACCTAAAATTTATTAATTTGAATTGATAATTTCATTCTTAATTATTTGTCCATTTACCAATTAAATGTTGATCCAATGGTGATTAGATAGGTAGTAAGTTGGTAGTAGAAAATTTTGGTAGTAAGAATATCCCTCTTCTATTCTTACTACCAAATTTTTTTACTACTAACTTACTACCTATCTAATCACCATTGAATCAAAGAGAGACAATGTTAAAAAGTTTTTGAAAAAAGAGAAAATGTTGATCCAATGGTGATTAGATAGGTAGTAAGTTGGTAGTAGAAAATTTTGGTAGTAAGAATATCACTCCTCAAATACTTAAGAGTTAAAACGTAATCAATGTTTCTACCAAAAAGAAAAGTAGTAAAATTTTATACCAAAAAAAAGTAATAAAATTTTATACCAAAAAAAAAGTAATAAAATTTTATACCAAAAAAAAGGTAATAAAATTTTCTACCAAAAAAAAAAACGTAATACATTTTGTTAATTTGACGTGTTTCAAATAAAAACAACATTTATAAATCAATATTGATATATATTTATGGGGAAGGTTATATGTACAACCTATTTTCGTTTACAAATTCTTACAACCATATCTTAGCCGTTGATTTCCGTCAATCAACGGTTAAGATTTTCGCAAATCAAGTTTATTTATTAATTTACAATAAATGACAACCGTTGATTGATGGAAATCAACGATTAAGATATGGTTGTAAGAATTTATAAACAATTTGGGTTGTAAATATAACCCGTCCCTTTTTGGTGATAAGTTCCAAACATATTTCTAAATTAATTCAATTCAAATCAAATCAATTATGATTTTAGTGATTTTAACGTACTTTAGTACTTATTAGTTTTAATAATTTTTTTTTATATAAAAGTTATTAAATCCGGTGTTTAAAGGGTTAGATCAACCCGTTAGACGTTACATGTACGTTGATCCCTTTGACCCTTGAAACTCCCCTATTCAACACGTGACTCCTGGAGGGGATTATTGCATTTTAAAAAAAAAATTATATACGAAAAGACATCGTTGCATAAAAAAATATAAAGTTGTTGCCTAAATTTAGAATTATATCTGAAATATGAATTGTTCTTCTTCTCTTATGTCCTTTTGTCCCACACCCAGATCCAATCTCCCTAATCCAGTTATCTACTCCGTCGTGGTGATGGTTCCCCCTATCATCTTCGGTCTTCTCTCTCCCTCTCCTAGTGTAAGATGATCCTGACATATATATATATATACATACATATATATATATATATATATATATATGTATGGGGCAGAATTAGCTTACACTGGTGTAAGAATAAGAAGTCTTACACCAAATCTTAACCATTGATTTTCTACATCTAACGGTTAAGATTTATTCGATCTCACTTATTAATTAGTTTTTAATTCCCAATAAATCTCAATCGTTAGATGCACGGAAATCAACGGTTAAGATCCGGTGTAAGATTTATTATTCTTACACCAGTGTAAGTTGATCATATCCCTATATATATATATATATATATATATATATATATATATATATATATATCCGGGTCAACTGGTCCGACTAATGACCTAGTACCCCAACCGGGCCGATGCACGGGTTAAATTTAATAACACTGATTAGGATTGACCTAATGACAAAAAAAAAATTGAATTATTTACATTAGATTATGTGTTTAAATTTCATTAGTGTATATAAAAAAAGGTTTTATAATTCTCATATTGAAGCAGAATTAAAATCTCATGTTGTAGAGATAAAAAATATGTGAGACCCATATATTAGAAAAAAATTATATGTAGGACTCATGTCAGCACGGAAATCGAAGGGTGTGTAGGAAAATTATAATTCTCATGTTAAATGAGAATTATAAAACCCAGAAAAAAGCATGAAGGAATCAGGCACATCAGCTTATTTATTGGAAGAAGGCGTGTTAGCTTATTTAAAAGCTTTATGAGAAAGTAGTTTCTTAAATAAAAATTGGGTTTTCATTTCCTCCTTTAACATAACACAACAAACTTTCTTATACATATAATATTTTGTGGGGCCCAAACATTTTAAAACAAAAAAAAGAAAAAAATATGGCACCCAAAACGAATCTCTATAACATTACATAATCATTTTTCCTATAACATAATAAACATAAAATCCATAAAAATTTAAGGCAAGTTCTTCTAAAATATTTTGGTCATGTTTTTAAAAAGGGGTTCTACATTGAGTAAATTGGCCAGATTCAAGTTTCAAAAGTAAAATAAAGGGAAATAATTTACAAGAAAAAAGTTATATCACATAGTAGAAGTAAAATTATAAGTGGAATTCACATGTAAGAGGAGAGAAAAAAATATATATGGGACTCATTCTTCTTTTATGTGTATAGGAAATTTGTTTTTCTTATATAACATAAAAAAATATAGAGGAAGGTTATAGTTACAACATTTTTTTTACAACCTTTTATAATCATACCTTGTTATCGTTGATTTCCGCTAATCAACGGTTATCATTTATTGTGAATTAATAATTAATTAATGAGTTTAATTTGCTAAATGATAACCCTTGATTGGCGGAAATCAAAGGTGATAAAGTATGATTGTAAGAGGTCGTAAAAAAAAGTTGTAACTATAATCTTCCCCAAAAATATAATCATAAAATAAATTTAATTTATTTAAGTTAGGACGTGACTTGATAACTCATTTTTATTCTAATAATCATTTAATATTTATTTTTGTTTCTTTATGTTATTTGTTGTTAATAATGATATTTGAAATGGGATTTGCAGGCTCAGAATCAATGATTCCTATCATAATGGGATGTGATTTGTAGAATCATTTATTCCTTCGTGTAGTCTAAGATGGGAGTGGATCCTCTCATGTGAAAAAGTGATTATGTTATTTGATCATAATTATTTATTGATGATGAGATAAGAAAGAGAAAAATGTATAATTTTTAAATAAGTGATTGTGATAAAATAACATAACCACATAATCACTATGAGAGGATCCACTCTCAGGGTAAGACTCACACAGTAGCATCTGATCATTGAAATATGCAAAAACATAACAAAAGACGTGAAAAATATTCATAGAAGTCATAAAATGCTATTCTAAACCTAGACACATCTTAATTGACCCTGAATTGAATAATTCTTGGCATCCTTTATAATTTATATGAATTGAGGATTTTAATATTTCTTTTTGTATTTAGAAAATATATAAGCCAAGGGCTTATCAAATTCTTCACACAAGATTTTTTTTTTTTTTTTAACAATTAATCAAACTTCAATGGTGCTTAAATAAATTACTACAAATAACAATAATATCTTTTGTCATTGAATTACACAAAAACATAACAAAATGAATGAAAATACTCATGAAGATGATAAAATGCTATGCTAAACCTAGACATGTCGTAATTGACTCATAATGAATAATTATTCGCATTCTTCACATGAGTTGAGGATTTTAATACACCTTTTTGCATTCAAAAGGTAGGTAAGTGGTAGATATCTAATTTAGAGATTTATCCGCTCTTATTACAAAGGATTTGTTATGGGCCAGACTGAGGCCCACTACGCGCCTCGGCCCAATACCTACATTGCACCTCGGCCAGCCAACAAACCCTAGAGACGGGCTATATAAGGCAGGTAAGGCAGAGCAGTAAGGTACACATTTTCTAATCCCAAACACCATAGATCACACACACACACCTCGAAGGCATACGCCTAGATCAGTGTCAGTGATCCTTGTTCCTCCCAGATACCTAATCTATAGGCATCTAGAGAGAAACACTCGTATCCGAGATTAATCATCCAACTCACGTTGGACACATCTGCCAACAGGCAGAACATTGGCGCCGTCTGTGGGGATCGAACATCGACCCACGAATTATCCAAAAGAGTAATGGTGAGAGCCACAAGGAGCGGTTTCCGTCCCCCTCTGACATCCAATCAGGAGGAGGAACGGGAAGCAGCACTCCAGACTGCAGACCCCGATCCAGATGCCGTGCACGTCAGCGAGGTGCACTCCGATTCCGAATCCGCTCCAGCCTGTAACCCTGATGCGCCATATATGCAGGGGTTGCAGCCCATCGAGGAACCTGGTCGACAAGGCCCGAATCTGGCCATGGATGCACTCCTGCGCCGGATGGAGGAGTGGGAGCGCCGAAGCGAGCTGCAGAGACAGGCGGATGCAAGGCAGATCCACGAACTAGAGGCCCGGATCCGGCAGATGACTAGCCCGGATCCGGTCAGAGCTGTTGATCGCGTAGTCACAGATCTACGCCGTTCAAACCCTCGCATGGAAGATCAACAACCAGTGGAAATTGGCCCTACCGGAATCCCTATGAACCCGAGTTCAACAATGGGGGTACCGAGATTCGGCCTGCAAAGACCACGGCAAGGAGAGCAAGTAGATCTGGGTCTTAATCAGATGACTCGGATGCCTAGGCGTTCAAATACGCAAGTGGAGCAAGCAGATCTGGGCCTTAACCAGACGACTCGAGTGCCTAGGTATTTAAATACACAAGATAGGCAAGAAAGTGGCGACGCGGCCACGATGCATCGACCCCTGCAACGTAGCCCGGATAACGTTGCCGGAATATACAGGAGGAAATACAACAGGGGATTGTACAATGACAGTCCTTTCTCAAATGAAATAGTGGAGGCTCCTTATCCAGACAACTTAAACTTATCAGAATTAATCAAATATGATGGCACCCAAGATCCGCAAGTGCACCTAGATGCATTTGATACGGCTATGTATATCAAGGGCATCGAAGAACCTCTGATTACTAGGCTCTTTGCAACAACGTTAACAGGGGCGGCACAAACATGGTTTTCATCATTACCGGCAGGGTCCATCCGATCTTTCGAAGAATTCGGAGGGCGATTCTTGTTGAATTTTGCCACCAGCAAGAAACAACCAAAATCAGAATTTGCCTTGGGCAAAATCAAACAGCAATCCGGAGAAACACTACAAAGGTACCTTGATCGATTCAAACTTGCTGCCCTGCAGGTGCCTGGGTTATCGGAAAATGTTCATTTACATCTGGTGATTGCCGGCCTACATGGAAGCTCTAGATTGGCAAAATCGATCTATAAGGACCCACCCAGGACCCTGGTGGAATTCAACACGCGTTCTAAGAAATATTTAGAACTCGAACAAATGGAGCTGGAGAATGTTGACCAGAAGCATCATCCGGGTCAATCCGATAGGCCGGGGCCAAGAAAGCCAGGAGACTCGCGGGGGAAAAAGCCAGACGAACGTTTCCCAACTCGAGGGCGGTATGAGAAATATGCTCCATTGAATGCTCCTCGGTCGCAGATTTGGCGTGAGGTGGCTTCTACCGAAATGAAGACCGTGGAAAAACCCCGGCCATTACAGCATCCAGCCGGCCTGGACCAATCACGGTACTGTGCATTCCATGACGGCCCAGGGCACTCTACAGATGAATGCTGGGACCTCCGGGATGCCATTGAGAAATATATCCGGGAAGGAAAGTTACGTCAATATCTCATCCGCACTCAGGGATGGAGAAATCGAAAGAGGAGAGGAGGCAAGTCTGTCAATCAATCTAATGAGAATAAAAAATTTAAAGAGGACAACCGCAGCAATAAGCAAGCCCGTGATGATGATGAATTCCAGGAGCCGGAATTCGAATGCAATGTTATCAGTGGCGCGTTTGGTGGAGGTGGCGATACTATGAATGCCCGGCGAAAGTACCTCAGGGAGGTGCTCTCCATCAGAGAACGTCCTAGATTCAAGGAAGAAGAGCCAGAACCACCGTTGCTATATTTCACAAGAAAAGAGTTGGACGACGTGATACCAGGCCACGTAGACGGGTTGGTTATCACTGGGACGTTGGTGAACTGCAAGGTCAAAAAAATCTTCTTAGATAATGGAAGTTGCGCTGACGTCATCCTATGGCAGGCCTTTAAAAAAATGAATCTTGACGAAGAAGATCTTAGGCCCTGTAACACAGCCTTAATTGCCTTTAATGGGCAAGACACCATACCCAAAGGGTACATTGATTTGCGGTTGACATTAGGTACAAAGGAGGCGTACAGATCTGAAAGGGTGCGGTTCATCGTGGCCGACTTCCCTTCGGAGTACAACATGATCCTGGGGAGGCCGACAATCCACGATTGGGACATGTTGGTATCTACCAAGCACCAAAAGCTCAAAATGATCTCTAAACAGGGTACGGTGCTCACTATAGCTGGAGACCAGAAGGAGTCTAGAGACTGTTATTTCAGATCTGTTCGAATGGTGACGAGGGATCCCAACGCTTCTACAAGAATTAGCCAGCCTGATAACAAACCTCCTCCACACAAGTCGGTTAATATGGTCGACTTCGACATGCGAGATGAGGAGCAGGTGCCGCGACCGGAGCCAGAGGGCGAGTTAGAAACTATAAATATTGGAGAACCGGGGCAGATCACCAAGATAGGCAAGGATCTAGCCACAGTCGACAAGCAGAGCCTGATTGCATGTCTTGACCGAAATCGCGATGTTTTCGCATGGAGGTCATCTGACATTCCCGGGGTGGATCCGAGCTTTTGCTGCCACAAGCTTTCTGTGTATCCGGGATCAAAACCGGTGGCCCAAAAGAAGCGCAATCTCAGCTCGGAGCGACGTCAGGTGTTGGAAGACCATGTCAAAGAACTACTAGAAGCGGGGTTCATTAGAGAAATACAATATACGACTTGGCTGTCCAACGTGGTGATGGTAAAGAAACCAAGCGGGAAATGGCGAGTATGCACCGACTACACAGACCTAAATAAGGTATGCCCTAAGGATGCATACCCGATGCCAAACATTGATCAACTGGTCGACAGCTCATCTGGTTTCCGGATGCTATCCTTTATGGACGCATACTCCGGTTACAACCAAATCCCATTACATCCTGATGACCATGAAAAAACTGCATTCATTGCTGAGAAAGCCAATTATTGCTATAACGTCATGCCATTCGGACTGAAAAATTCTGGAGCCACGTACCAGAGGATGATGAACCAGGTTTTCTCGGATCAGTTGGGTAAAAACGTGGAGGTATACATTGACGATATGATTGTCAAATCAGCCGGAATGGAAGCACACATCCAGGACTTGGAACAAACATTTGGCAAGTTACGACAACACCGTATCCGCTTGAACCCGGCAAAGTGTGCTTTTGGCGTTTTTGCAGGAAAATTTCTTGGCTTCATGTTAACACACCGGGGCATAGAAGCCAACCCAGATAAATGTGGAGCCATATTGCAAATGACGGCCCCGAAAAGTAAGAAGGAAATACAGCAACTGACGGGAAGGCTGGCATCCCTCACCCGTTTCCTACCTCGGTCGGCGGAGACAGCCCTTCCTTTCTTTAAACTGCTACGAAAGGAGGTGCAGTACGGATGGAGTACAGATTGCGAAGTCGCATTCCAGGAAATTAAGAGGAGATTATCTTCTCCACCCATTCTGGCCAAACCCAAAGAACAAGAAACTCTAATCCTTTACTTGTCAGTTGGGGAGTTGGCGGTCAGCTCGGTCCTGGTGCGAGAAGACGCTGAAGGCCAACAACCTATCTACTTTGTAAGCCGACTCCTACAAGGAGCCGAATTGCGGTACCAACGGTTAGAAAAGATAGCTTTTGCACTCCTCACCTCAGCCCGCCGACTTCGACCGTACTTCCAGGCTCACAAAATTCTGGTCCGATCCGACTTCCCAATCCGACAGATACTCCACAAGCCGGACTTAGCAGGCAGAATGATGAGCTGGGCGATCGAACTATCAGCATTTGACATCACATTTGAGAACCGAAAGGCAATCAAATCGCAAGCCTTGGCCGACTTTGTCCGGGAATTAACCTCGGCACCACAGATCTCTCCTGATGACTTGGATAAATGGACTATATATGTGGATGGATCCTCTAATTCCAAAGGAAGTGGAGCCGGGGTCATTATAGAGAATCCGGACGGAGTGGCGGTGGAGTATTCCATGAAAATGGACTTTGAGACCTCAAACAATCAGGCGGAGTATGAAGCCTTCATAGCCGGCTTGCTCCAGGCTAAAGAGCTTGGAGCCCGGAAGATCAGAATCTGCAGCGATTCCCAGTTGGTTACTTCGCAGGTTGAGGGCAATTATCAGACAAAGGGACCCTTGTTGATGAAATATTTGGAGCATGTCAAGCAGGTAATGGCGCACTTTGAGGAAGTGGAAATCAGCCACATCCCAAGGAACGCAAATAGCAGGGCGGACATATTATCCAAGCTCGCCAGTACGAAAGGATGGGGCAATTATAGAACCGTCATAGAGCAGAATATTCCCGAGCCGACCTGCGTGATGCACATCTCGCAGGTAGACGATTGGCGTAGCAACATAATTGCATACCTTGATGGGGGTACAGTGCCCGAAGAAAAAGCTGTGGCCAGAAAGCTCATCCGGGATGCCGCATCATATACCTTGTTGGAGGGGCAGTTGTATAAAAAAGGGATCTCAACTCCCCTACTCAAATGTGTCAATTCAGATAGAGCACAGTATGTGCTGTCCGAAATACATGAAGGGGTTAACGGCCAGCATGTCGGTGGGAAAGCCTTGGCTCGGAAGGCACTTCGTGCCGGATACTTTTGGCCATCCATGGCAAAGGATGCAAAGGATCACGTACAACGATGTAATGAATGCCAGAGACACGGTAAAAACCTCTTGGCCCCACCTGAGGAGCTGAACTTTATTACGGCTCCATGGCCGTTCTACAAGTGGGGAATGGACATTCTGGGGCCGTTTACGGCAGCAGAGGGTCAGCTTAAGTGGCTGATAGTAGCCATTGATTACTTCACCAAGTGGATCGAGGCAGAGCCAATTGCTTCCATCACCTCGGCCCGTATACAGCGTTTTTTAGAAAGAAATGTAATATGCCGTTTTGGTATCCCGGCGGAAATTGTAACGGATAACGGCACCCAGTTCACTAGCAAAGGGTTTCAACACCTCATGACCGGATTCCACATCCGGCACAGATTTGCCTCGGTGGAACACCCTCAGACTAATGGGCAGGCTGAAGCAGCTAACAAGGTTATAGTTGAAGGCTTACGCCGACGTATGGAGCAATCCGCTAAAGGTAAGTGGGTAGAAGAGCTCTACTACGTGCTTTGGGGGTACAGAACCACGGTTCAAACCTCGGTGGGCGAATCTCCCTTCAAACTCACATATGGATGTGAGGCCATGATCCCAGTGGAGTTAGGGGAACCATCTTGGAGAAGAGTTCAAACTCTTACACAAACAGAGAAGGATAATAATGACAAGGTGGCGGTTGAGCTTGACCTAATAGAAGAAATCCGAACTATGGCGCACTGCAGAAACTACGCGGCCAAACAACTGGTGGCTAACCGGTTCAATAAAAAGGTGCGACCTCGGTCATTTGAAGTTGAGGATTTAGTCCTGCGAAGGGCGGATATAGGGGGGCGAAACGCGTCACAAGGAAAATTAGCCCCTAGATGGGAAGGTCCGTTCAGAGTCAAAAACAAATTGTCCAAAGGAGCTTACGTGCTAGAAACTCTGAAAGGAAAGCAGGTGGCGAGGACGTGGAATGCAGATAAGTTGAAAAAATATTACAGTTAAATCAAATGTCTAAATGATGTTTCTTTTATAACTTTGTAATTCAATGAATTCCGTATTTCTATTATTAATAAGTTGTACCCAACTTTGATAATTTATGCAATAAATGCACGTTCCGACGTCTGGAAACCAGCGTTGCAAGAAATTGAACCCGCCGTTGCCAAACAAAAGCTCGGTTGAGTGTTCGTTTCTAAACTAGAATCCGAGCTTCAGAATCCCATGTCAAATGGGAAGTTCTAAATTCTAGATTGAAATCCGAAGTTATGGGAACCTAGCCGGCTAAATAGGCCAGAGCCAAGCGTTCCCAACCGGGTTACCAAATCGAACCCGCCAACTTGGTTGAGAGTTCGAATATAAATTGAATCCGCGATAGATGAACCCATTGGAAGTTCAAAATACGCGAAGAAAAAAAGCAAGAAAGCCCGGGTGTTTGAACCCGCCTTGCCCAAAGGGCACGGTTGAGAGTGCTAACCTTGGCCCATATATCGAAAGTGGGAAATTATGCTGGGGAAACGCCCTCGCACGATATCTCGGCTAAATTCCAAATCCGGCAACAAAACTCGAAATATACGAGACGGATATTGCAATAAAAACAGATAAATTACACAATTAATTCTAGTTTTGAATTAATATCCAATTAAACCAAGAAGTGTTTTTCACAAAAAGAGGCCGAGATGACAACGGCAAGTTACAAATTACGGGGTACTCCCCCTCAAGTTGGGCTGTGAGCCGGACTCCGGTTGCCGACCTTCCTCCTCCAAGACAGGAGCATCACTTTCCCCCTCTGCTGCGATTGGCTCCTCGGCTGCCGAATGGAAAGTTCCGCCACTAACATAGCCATAACAATCTAGCTGGTCCAAGTTAAGAGATGCTTCAGGGTTAAAAAATTTAACTTGGTTCACCGCATTGTGGAAAGCGGAACTAACAGCATTTTCAAGCACAGTCTGGCTTTGGTTATAGTCAGCCTGCAACTCCTCCTGCTGCGCCTTCAGCTGTTTCAGTTGAGAGGCCATCTCCTCATGTGCGGCCTCCGCCTTGGACAGCATGGATAGCTTGGCTTTGACATACCTTACTATGGCGTCCTTGCCACCCTCCACTCCGCAACAATCCGAGATGGCATTAAGGTCGGCTTGCGAGTTATGCACTGACAGACTGAGCTTGGCCACATCAGACTTCAGACCTTGATTTTCCTCCTTTAGCTTGGCAAGCTGAATCTGCATGTTGTCCTTCTCGGATAGAATTTCCGAGTGCTTCTCGAGCAGGAGAGAGTACGGTTTCATCAAGGAAGCCGCTTTAAAAAGGTATTGCTCAGCTTTCTGAAGCTCCTCCGCTTCGGCCTTGGAAGGAGCAGGAGAACCATAGAAGGAAGGTGGAGCACGAGTCACGCCACGTAGCTCGGCCGTGACCCCCATCTCCCATAATGAGCCCCTCCTTAAACCAGCAGGCAGGGGAGAGGGTGGGGCGCTACCCCGCGCAACAGCTACCACGGCCCGGGTGGTGCCTCCAGTAGTAAGGGGGGTCTCCACTGGCTCCCCATCCAACCAATTTTCCCCATCATTGGTCAGATCCAAGATGGAAGTGCCATGATGGGGCTCAGGGTTGGATGAACCCGCACCCAGGGAAGGAGCAGCAACCTTAGTTTTCTTTGAGGGGGGGGGGACGGGCTACACCCTTGCCCCGTAGTACCCGGCAGTAGTCAGGCACGTCATCCGAGCTAGGGTTCATGGTTAAACCTGGCAAACAAAAGAAACAAGGTTATCAGCATAATCAAGGACATATCAGATTCCAAAGCAGGATAAAAACGACGAGTAAATGAAATGTTGAAAAGCATACTGGGTTGATCGCTTGCAACAGAGGACTTAGCGACCAAAGACGCAGCACTCATATGACCCTGGGTATGCACATGGGTTAGCAAGGTCCTGACATTGAGCTTCTCCTCGGTTGATAAGGGCAGCTTGTAATCAGCCGACTTGCGAAGGTAATGTTGACGGGACCAATATAATGGGAATTTCCCCTCATCTTTTTCCCCAACAAACCACGGCTTCTCATCGGCCTCGGCCACGACCTTGAAGTACGCGCCTTTGAAGTTTTTGAAGGAGTCACTATATACAGAAAATAACCTCCTAGACGGCTTACTAATACGACCCCGGATACTGGCCCAACCCTTCAACTTGGGAGGTTCAGAACCGGAGCGTGGGGTATAAATGTTAAAAAAATATATAAACAGGGCAACGGAACAGTTAATGGACAGGGATGTGCAAAGTTGCTCGAAGGCAACAATATACGCCCATCCGTTAGG
>JAVKPL010008575.1:0-33855 GCA_032173675.1 Gastrolobium villosum | reverse complement strand
TGATCTGAGTTTCCTAGCATCATATATAATTTTCGCAATATAGGCTGTTAGCTTTGTTAGAAATGATGTAGTTTCGGGCAGCCGTATTGCAGGGATCGTTTCTCTCAAATGAACCGTCCGATCTTCCTCAAATTTGGTCAGCATGCTCCTCGCATAGGATACTTCAATATGACAGGAGGGATTTTCAATCTAAGCCTTCGGGTGTGAGATATGGTGGTCGCAAAATGGTTGTTCACATTGAGGAAAAAACCATTATTCCTATAAAGTCTCACATTGTCTATCTCTCACCTCTTCCTCTTCCCTTCCCCCTATATAAAGAGCCTTTTCCCCTTCTTTGAAACACACACTCTTGGAGACTCAAGATACAACGCACTTGGGCTTGGTTTAAAAGCTAAGTTAGTGTCATAGTAAAATTTTAATTACCAATTTTCCATACTCCTTTTCCTTTCTGGGAAATTTGGGGAATTTTCTACAACTTGGCTCCAGACACCAAGTCTTGGTTCCCTTCTTTTTTCTTTCTTTTTTTAAAGAAAATCATGAGAATGGATTGTGATCAAGAAAACAAGTTCGATGATGAGTTATGTCAGGTATTGTGATCTTGTTCTTCTTTGATATTTTTTTCTTCAGCAGTTCGCGATCAATTGTTTATTTTCTTATCTCCTTTTTTTCCAAAAGGACGATGATAAGAAAGAAGGGTTACATCAGGCCAAGAATTCCTCTGAAGAGATAGAGAAGATGAATATTCCAGTACCTTCTGAGTCTTCTGAAGTTGGTAATAAACCAAAGGGTAATGAACCATATCAGAAATCTATAGCTTCAAATGCACAAGTATGTGTCCTATGGGAAGGAGTTTAAATGTGGAAAAGCATAAGGTGGCCACAAAAGATTCCACCTTTAAGCTCAGAAGGAGAATGAGGATAAAAAGGCTATTAGTAATGAGATCAAGATGTCTTCTTTGATGTCTAATGGGAAACACGGTTGTTTACTTTGCGACAAGGATTTCCCATCACAAAAGTCCTTATTTGGGCATATGAGGTCCCACTCTGATAGGGTTTCGAGGGGTGTTTTCCTTCCAGCACCCTCTGATAAGCAAGGTTCTAGTTTATAAGTATAATTTTGGTGCAGTTGTCGCACCAAATAAATTAGCTATTAATCTATCAAAATCCTCACCCCAAACCTGGCGCAAAACTTATAAAAGAGGCACGGAAAGTCTTTATAGTGATGAGATTCTTGAAGCATCTAATATTCTATGACTGAATTATACGTAGCTCATTCAGATCAGGGACTGGATTTTTTTGGCCATATTGACTTGATTCTCCGATGTCATCATTTGGAGGTTTATTGCTCTTATCTTTATTATGGCTTGATTTGTGTCCTCCTAGGGCTTGGAATGTTGAGAATGATTTATCACAAATGCAACATCGGAGATGCCTACCAATGCAACATTTGTGATAAATCATTCTCAACATTCCAAGCCCTAGGAGGACACAAATCAAGATATAAGAACAATTAGCCTCCAAATAATGACATCGGAGAATCAAGTCAATCTAGCCAAAAAAATCAAGTCTCTCATCTGACTGAGCTACGTATAATTCAGTCACGTGGCCAATCTACCCTTAGGCAAAGACAGAAGAATTTTAGATGCTTCAAGAATCTCATCACTATAAAGACTTTCCCTACCTCTTTTATTGGTTTTACCCCAGGTTGGGGGTGAAGATTTTAATAGATCAATAGCTAATTTATATGGTGCAACAAATGCACCAAAAGTTATGTGAGGCAAATAATGGATGCTAAAGAAAGTTAAGTGTACTTATCATGTAAATAATGCAGACTATCTCTTTGTTGTGTGATTTATTTCTTTTAATATAAAAAAATTATATATTTTAATATTTATTGCAAAAGTCTGCTATATAAGGTATAGTTTACGAGAAATTGAAAATTTATTATATATATATCAAATTATTTATGTTCAAAAAATAATAAAGTGATTTATTTTAATTATGATAATTAATTGAAAGCGCAGTTACTTCAATTAATTATAAAGTTGTTTCGTGTGAAAATTATATTATTTGGTTTTTTTGTAATAATTTGTTTCAAGGTTATAATAGTCTTTATAATTTTTTAAGATTTCAAACAAAATAACGTTGTTTTGGAAATAAATTCAAATAACTTTCTTTAAGATTAACTTGCAAAATTGTATTTTATCACATGTATCATAACATGATACTAAGGGAATGTTCACACTAAACAAGAGGGAAAAAAATATAGTTTACGAGAATTTTTAAATATTTATGATTATTAATAATTGATTTAATTTACAATTGTTAAATTTAATAATTCATATCCTAGGGTGTGGGTAAAAAACAATTCAAAAAATAATAAAGGAACACACACACTCGATCCCGGCCCGTTGGCCTGTTAAAAAGACCAAATAACTCCACAAAATACTCAAAAAAAACAAAAATGACAATTTTATCGTCCAAACTAAAATCTCAACAATAACTCAACGGAATAAACTGCAGCCTACCACTAAAAATAATAAATTTAGAGATCGCAAACTGGGTTAGTTGGTCAAGTTAAATCTGTTTTATTTTGAAAAAATTTCACATTATTTCTTAATATAAACTAGTTAAGTATTTCAGCCAAAGCAAATTTTAAATTCAAGAGTTTGACATGATAACTAATATTTGATCAAATTTCCCAGACTATACAAAATTAAGGAAGATCAAAGATTCATGTAAATCAAATGTAATGATTGGAATTGAAAGATCTAAAATGGAACAATCCCTTTAAATTTTAATAAGCCTAATCAGTTTTTTTGATTAATCTTACGCTGTGCAAAAACTTTTTTGATTCCCAATTTCTGCTTATGAGCCAAGAGATACCTATATCAATTTTTTTATATCAGCCTAAACCCGACCCAAAAAAGGCCGAGCCAGGCCAGGCCACCAATTATTTTAATAATTATGGTTCGTTCTATTAAAATTGCAATTAAAAATTATAAATATATTTATGTATTATTAATTTATATATATTTTAATTTCTTGTGTTTTTTTAATTTGAAATTCATTTTTTATGAATAGCTAAAATAGAATAGATAATTTAGTTATCTAGATATGGGTTTTAAACACAAATAATCAAAATGAAACGTTTCTATTCTTAACTATTTATCTTTATGATCGGTGTCTCTTTTTTTTTTTTCTATATCGTACCATAGTTTCGTTTCGGAACGTGGATCTTGCTAAATAATAACTTTTGTTAGCCATCCTGTATATTCTATTATATTATAATATTATATTACCTCTTTTATATTTTTGTTTCTTTTTGGATTTGAATAGAAAAATCTTATTAAGTTAAGTTACTTTATTTTATAAATTATGAAAAGGGTTCTCCCAACTCATAAGGGAGAACATCTATTTCTTTTTTTGATGTGAATCTTCATAACTCAATTTTTTTTATATTTCATTCATCTCTTTTTAATATTTCTATAATTTTTGAGTTTTGAGTTTAGAATATAATCCAATTTATATTTAAAATTCGAATTATAACATAAGATAAAGCTAATATAGAGAATTCATAAATTAAGAATATTTCATAATATATCTAATTTTTGATTTGAATTCATTATGTTTTCTCCATCTTATTCTTTTTTCAAATATTGACAACATCGTATCAAATAAATATAATCCGATCATGAATAAATGGATCGATTTAGTCACGTTCTATTTATTCACGTTACATAGACTTTTTTTTACTTCACCAAACAAACGGTGGGTTCGTTGGATTGTTTGTGATGTGATATAAACAAAAAAAAAAAATTGATTCATAAGTCATACAAAAATGTATAACATTATATATCATTTTTGATTTTTGATTTTTGATTTTTTTTTGCGAGTTGATGATCTACACATCCTGTATTTTTTATGAATTGGATTTGGGTTGCTAACTCAATGGTAGAGTACTCGGCTTTTAAGCGTGACTCCTTTTTTTACACATTTCTATGAAACAATTGGTTCATCCATACCACTGGTAGAGTTTGTAAGACCACGACTTATACAGAAAGTAATGAATGGAAAAAACAGCATGTCGTATCAATGGCAAATTAAAAAAAAATTCAGTTGGGTTGAATGAATAAAGGGATAGAGTTTGGTGGCTCCAATTATAATTATAGGGAAACAAAAAGCAACGAGCTTTTATTTTGAATTTTAATAATTATCCCATCTAATTTATTTGTTAAAAATAGATTAGTGCTTGCTGGGGGAAAGGCTTTTTTCCCGAATTAATTTTTAATTTTTTTGAGAGTCCTTAGTATTAGCTATTCTCCATTATGTTATGGGGTGGCGATAAATGTGTAAAGGAAAGAGTATATTAATAAAATTAAGATGTATTTTTTTCCCAAAATCAAAAGTGCGATTGGTCTGAGATAAAAAGATAAATAAAAATAAAGGATTTGAAACTAGTTTGTTATCCTAATTAGATGAAAAGGAAAAAAAGTGAGGTGAGATAATCCGTTGATGGGTTTTACTTGTTTTTTAGATATGATATCCATTCGGATTCGTTTTTTAGTATAATCTATTAGATAGTAAAATATCCTGTTTTGACTATATCGCACTATGTATCATTTAATAATCCACTGAATTCCAGATCCTTTGACCCATTCGAATTTCAAAAATGGATTATCTAATGTGTAACATAATGATTATCTAATGTATCACACGTTCCCCGAGCAATTTACTTTAAAGGTATCACATAAGTCAGTGAAATTTATTAAAAAATATAACCAACTGACGAGGATAATTAATTACAAGGGAGGTTAACGTGTTTACAAAAAGACTTTATGATTCAAACATGCTTATCAGTTAAGAATAATTGTAGTATAGATGAAAAATGTTAGAAAACTAAGAAAAGCATATGGAAACCGCCTAATCGTGGCAGAGTGGACCCGACGTAACATGCAATGTATCTTTGCTTTATTGATTTTCTCCTATACATATAAGGGGTTTATTATCTATTATTTAACATGATCACAAAAGATTTTCTATAGACACAATATTTTGTGGAGTCCACAGCAAAAAAAATTCCGGCACGCAAAATGAATCTCTATAACATAACACAATCACTTTTCCTACAAAATAATTTTTATAAAACCCATATATAAGATGGCAGATTCGGATATATGTTGTTTTCTAACGTACTATTTAGACCTCCTGTCTGTCTTTTGTTCAATACCCTTTCCCTGTCCCAAATACATGTACAATAAAACATCTGTATATATATCTAGCTATATATAAGATAGAAATACATGAAATACATATTTTTGGTTCATTAAAATTCGATACTATTTCTAAGTCAAGGCATGATAAACTTCTATCTTAATTCTAACTGAGATTTTATGATTATATTGAAAATAAACATAAGAACCGATTAGATCATTTTTGTTTTGTATCCCTACATCCGTCAAAAGAAAAATGATGTGACATGTTGAATGATTATTTTGGTCATATAAGTAATTAATCATATCACTTTTAAAAAATAGTTATTTCAATTAATCAAATTATTAATTCAGGTTGTAGACAATTATAAGTAAAATACAATTAATCCACTTTAACAACTATAAATGAAAATTAAGGTTTAGTATTTCTCATATTATAATAGATAAATTTATCTATTATATATATACATATATAAGTGTATGGGTTCTATGAATCAACTCCACAAAATACTCAAATTCTATTGTTAAAACAAAAATGACAATTTTATCATCCAAACAGTACCATGAATCACAATAATAACTCATCACAAGAAGTAATCAACTCCGATTACGCCTTCACCTGCTAACATAAGTAATCAACTCATCCAAGAATTCATACATGTATAACAACTTCAATGAAAGAATATACAAAGTTCAGGGCAATTTAAAGTATCTCAAATTTAGACATCTCTTTCCCCACCGATCGCAAACTGGGAATTGAGTTGGTCAAGTTAAATCTGTTTTAGGCAGTGACAGTTTGAAAATTCTCAGATTCAAAAAATGACTTGACAGCTTATGCAGCAACAAGGTTCTTAATATAAACTAGTTAAGGTATTCAGAAATTAGCCAAAGCAAATTTTAAATCCAAGAGTTTGACACTTTTAATGATACATGTGTAATATATTAGCAAGATCAAATGACCAAAATTCAAGCAGACTATACAAAATTAAGCGACGGGAAGGAAGATCAAAGATTCATGTAAATCAATGAACTTCATATTCTATCATACTCTTATCTGGTCCTCTTAAGTCTTATTCTATCATGCTCTTATGCAGTCCTCTTAAGTCTTATTCTATCCATTCCTAACCTATCTAGTCCACCAAACGGCCCGTCTCTTTGATATTGGTTGTATTTTGTATCAATATTTGAGTCACATGACATTCATCCACTCCTTTAACCATTGACATCATATATTCACAAAACAATCTCGCAATCATCAATCAATAGCCATTGTAAAAATTTGAAGAACAAATGAATAACATAAAGCCAGCAACCATTAACAAGCCAAAATAGTCACATCAATTGCTATTTGATATTTCAACCCGAATCGATGCAAAGGTTGTTTCTTCAGCATGATAGTAATCTTATTCACTGAATCAATGAGTGTAAGCAAGATTAATCCTAAAATGAAGATAAAAAAACAAACAAACCTTAGGCCCTGTTTGATTTCTGTTTTGCAAAATAGTTTTTTAGTTTTCAGAACAAAAAAACTAATAAACTCGTTTGGTAAGACCTGTTCTGTAAAAAATGTTTTGAAAAGTATAACTGTTTTTTTGTTTTTAAAATCAAATTTAGAGAACATGTCTGGGTTGTTTTTGTTTTCTGTTTTTGTTTTTAACTTTCAAAAAGAAAAATATAGAAAACAACTATTTCCATAACTATTTTACAAAACAGTTTTAAGAACAAAAAAACTAGAACACAATCCAAACAGACTCTTAATCTTCCTTATCCGTTCTGTGTTCTCCACTCCAATCCAATTTGTGCCTTCTTTGAGTGCCTCCTTGTCGGCCATTGTCTCCACATTCATCTACCCTCCTTGAAAATAACGTTTCTGACCATGTCCTAAAGCACGGGCATTAGGTGACCATAATAATAATAATAATAATTTAATAATAATAAAAATATTAAGGGTATGATGTTTTTCAACTAAATAAATATATATATAAAAGTGTCTGACCTTATATGAAACCATATAAAGAATACATATTTTTATATATACGTATGAAATATTTATTTTCTATGACACGATAAACAATAATTCTTAATATTAATCTCTCACTTGTGTCCGTGAATATGTTTAAGTTTAATTTTATTTGGTTTTTATAAGATTTTATACATTGCAAAATATAAAGAAAAAAAAACTAAGCAATGAAAACAATTATTAAATTAAAAAGCCTCTAACATGTTTCTAAATTATTTGACCTAGACTTAGTTTGGGTTAGAAATTGATTGGTAATGCACTTCAAACAAGTAATTATATAAATTTAACATAATGAAGGTCTAACACGAACAACTTGTGCAGTTTGTTGCTTATATTTATGTTTAATCTTAGATCAAACCTTTGTATTACAAAAAGGATCCCTTTTTTTTTTTTTTTTGGTAAGCTACAAAAATGTTCTTTCAAATTGAACAAGTAAGGGTAAATGGTGTGTATGCTCTTAATTAATTTAAAATATATCATAATTTAATTTTTTAGATTAAATAAAGATAAATATGTTCATACTTATTAATGTTAAATATAAGCATACTTAAAATTAAAAAAAAAAACTCTGCAAGTAATATTTTGATCTTGCAATGCTTTTCAGCGATATGGAAATAATTTCACTTTGGTTTTATTGATTTTGGCTTTTAATTGATGGATAAATTGAAATTAATAAATCGTTAAAGGATTGATAGATATGATTGGGCTTCTAATTATTTGGGCCGAGCTATTTATAGATTGAAAACATATTAAAATTAGTACTGAGTTGAGATCAAGGAAGCACGGACACTCCAAGAAACAGGGAGTGTCGTGTCCGACACGTTCCGACACGGCGACACGTTCCGCCACTGTGTCGGACACGCGGTCAGCATTCCCGACACGTTGACCATTTCGACACGCGAATTTGACCGAGTCCGACACGGTCAAATGGTATTTTCATAAAAAAATTTATATATTTTTTTAAAATAAAATATATTAATAAAGCTTCCACATGATCATATCAATCCCTCCTTTCTCCCCTTAAGTAAATAATAGATCATCTCAGCACCATCGTTGTTGTTGGCACCTATTTTTGCCCGATATTTTGTGGTTTATAACAAAAAGAATAAAGGGAGGAAGAAAGGGAAGAGATGTGTTTTTGAAAAAAATTGCAGCATGAATTGGAAATGAGTAGGGTTTGCTCCGACTGCGATATCTCATTTACCCACCGTCCGATCAAGTTGAATTTTTTTAATAAGATATTGACTCATTGTACATCATATTCAACGGTGGATTTGTTGATTGGATGCCTGTACCATTCCCAGAAATTTCAAGATCGAAACAGTTTTCCAGGGCAATTTTTACTTCAAGCAGCCGTATTATGAGGACCATCTCTCTCAAACGAATGATCCGATTATCCTCAAATTTGGTCGGCATGTTCCTCCAATATGGTACTTCAATCCGACCGGAGGGATTCTTGATCTGAGTTTCCTAGCATCAGATATAATTTTCGCAATATAGGCCGTTAGCTTTGTTAGAAATGATGCAGTTTCGGGCAGCCGTATTGCAGGGATCGTTTCTCTCAAATGAACCGTCCGATCTTCCTCAAATTTGGTCAGCATGCTCCTCGCATAGGATACTTCAATATGACAGGAGGGATTTTCAATCTAAGCCTTCGGGTGTGAGATATGGTGGTCGCAAAATGGTTGTTCACATTGAGGAAAAAACCATTATTCCTATAAAGTCTCACATTGTCTATCTCTCACCTCTTCCTCTTCCCTTCCCCCTATATAAAGAGCCTTTTCCCCTTGAAACACACACTCTTGGAGACTCAAAATACAAGGCACTTGGGCTTGGTTTAAAAGCTAAGTTAGTGTCATAGTAAAATTTTAATTACCAATTTTCCATACTCCTTTTCCTTTCTGGGAAATTGGGGGAATTTTCTACAACTTGGCTCCAGACACCAAGTCTTGGTTCCCTTCTTTTTTCTTTCTTTTTTTTTTAAAGAAAATCATATTAGAATGGATTGTGATCAAGAAAACAAGTTCGATGATGAGTTATGTCAGGTATTGTGATCTTGTTCTTCTTTGATATTTTTTTCTTCAGCTGTTCGCGATCAATTGTTTATTTTCTTATCTCTTTTTTTTTTTCAAAAGGACGATGATAAGAAAGAAGGGTTACATCAGGCCAAGAATTCCTCTGAAGAGATAGAGAAGATGAATATTCCAGTACCTTCTGAGTCTTCTGAAGTTGGTTATAAACCAAAGGGTAATGAACCATATCAGAAATCTATAGCTTCAAATGCACAAGTATGTGTCCTATGGGAAGGAGTTTAAATGTGGAAAAGCATAAGGTGGCCACAAAAGATTCCACCTTTAAGCTCAGAAGAAGGAGAATGAGGATAAAAAGGCTATTAGTAATGAGATCAAGA
Source organism: Gastrolobium villosum (assembly GCA_032173675.1). Lineage (NCBI taxonomy): Eukaryota > Viridiplantae > Streptophyta > Magnoliopsida > Fabales > Fabaceae > Gastrolobium > Gastrolobium villosum. The sequence continues at coordinate 24,213 of JAVKPL010008575.1, read as the reverse complement.
TGTCTTCTTTGATGTCTAATGGGAAACACGGTTGTTTACTTTGCGACAAGGATTTCCCATCACAAAAGTCCTTATTTGGGCATATGAGGTCCCACTCTGATAGGGTTTCGAGGGGTGTTTTCCTTCCAGCACCCTCTGATAAGCAAGGTTCTAGTTTATAAGTATAATTTTGGTGCAGTTGTCGCACCAAATAAATTAGCTATTAATCTATCAAAATCTTCACCCCAAACCTGGCGCAAAACTTATAAAAGAGGCAGGGAAAGTAAAACTTATAAAGGAGGCAGGGAAAGTCTTTATAGTGATGAGATTCTTGAAGCATCTAATATTCTATGACTGAATTATACGTAGCTCATTCAGATCAGGGACTGAATTTTTTTGGCCAAATTGACTCGATTCTCCGATGTCATCATTTAGAGGCTTATTGTTTATCTTTATTATGGCTTGATTTGTGTCCTCCTAGGGCTTGGAATGTTGAGAATGATTTATCACAAATGCAACATCGGAGATGCCTACCAATGCAACATCTGTGATAAATCATTCTCAACATTCCAAGCCCTAGGAGAACACAAATCAAGATATAAGAACAATCCCAAATAATGACATCGGAGAATCAAGTCAATCTAGCCAAAAAAATCAAGTCTCTCATCTGACTGAGCTACGTATAATTCAGTCACGTGGCCAATCTACCCTTAGGCAAAGACAGAAGAATTTTAGATGCTTCAAGAATCTCATCACTATAAAGACTTTCCCTACCTCTTTTATTGGTTTTACCCCAGGTTGGGGGTGAAGATTTTAATAGATCAATAGCTAATTTATATGGTGCAACAAATGCACCAAAAGTTATGTGAGGCAAATAATGGATGCTAAAGAAAGTTAAGTGTACTTATCATGTAAATAATGCAGACTATCTCTTTGTATTTATTTCTCTCTTAAAAGACATAAGTTTGTGTGATTTATTTACTTTTAATATAAAAAATTTATATTATTTTAATATTTATTGCAAAAGTAGTGAACGACATGCTAGATAAGGTATAGTTTACGAGAAATTGAAAATTTAGTTATTAAGTATCGCTTTATTTATCAAATTATTATATAGGAAAAAAACAATTCAAAAAATAATAAAGGAACAAATAAAAAGAAAATAAATAAAAAAACTAAGAATCTCATAACAAATAAAGAGCTACCACGAAGTAATAAAGAGGTTAGAATTTTGATTTCACATTTTTCGAACAAGTATTTAGAATTTCTAACATAACTAATATTTATCAATTAATTGGAAGGGTCATTTCTTAAATTAATCAATACCCAATTTCTTTTTATATCAATTATCTTCAATTAGCAAAAATTATTTGATTCATAGTTGTTAGTATCGTGTGATATGATATAATTCAGAATTTTCGTAAGGGTTCACTTTTTCTGCAGTTACTGCAGATAACTTATCTGCAGTAAGCCCAATACGACATTGTTTTAGGGTGGAAATCGTGATTTTTTTGTAATTTTAATTTATTTCAAAGTTATAATAGTCTTTATTTTTATAATTTTTTAAGATTTCAATACCAAAATAACGTTGTTTTGGAAATAAATTCAAATAACTTATTTGCATTAACTGCAGAAACTCCCTTTTCGTAATAGTTAATTGTATTAGAATGAGTTAGTATCATGTATCATAACATGGACAGCTTGCAAGGGAATGTTCACACTAAACAAGAGGGAAAAAAATGATAAGAAAAACCTTCCACCATAACTCGAATAAGAATTAATTTAAATTTGATGATTATTCTAATAAATAAGTAATTGATATTTAATAATTCACAATTGTTAATATTTAATAATTCATATCCTATAAGGGTGTGAGTAGGGGTGAAAGTGAGCTGGGCTGGGCCGAGCTTTGCCCCGTACAGCCCAAGCCTATGTCAAAAAATCTCAATTTGGCCCGGCCCGATAGCATAGTATGAGTCTAACTATTAGCCTGTCTTGGCCCATTTATAAAAAAACAAATGGCCCGGCCCGGCCCGGCCGGTTGGCCTGATAATTTTTAACTTCCAAGCAGACCATGAATCAACTCCACAAAATACTCAAATTCTATTGTTAAAACAAAAATGACAATTTTATCATCCAAACAGTACCATGAATCACAATAATAACTCATCACAAGAAGTAATCAACTCCGATTACGCCTTCACCTGCTAACATAAGTAATCAACTCATCCAAGAATTCATACATGTATAACAACTTCAATTAAAGAATATACAAAGTTCAGGGCAATTAAAGTATCTCAAATTTAGACATCTCTTTCCCCACCGATCGCAAACTGGGAATTGAGTTGGTCAAGTTAAATCTGTTTTAGGCAGTGACAGTTTGAAAATTCTCAGATTCAAAAAATGACTTGACAGCTTATGCAGCAACAAGGTTCTTAATATAAACTAGTTAAGGTATTCAGAAATTAGCCAAAGCAAATTTTAAATCCAAGAGTTTGACACTTTTAATGATACATGTGTAATATATTAGCAAGATCAAATGACCAAAATTCAAGCAGACTATACAAAATTAAGCGACGGGAAGGAAGATCAAAGATTCATGTAAATCAATGAACTTCATATTCTATCATACTCTTATCTATTCCTCTTAAGTCTTATTCTATCATGTTCTTATGCAGTCCTCTTAAGTCTTATTCTATCCATTCCTAACCTATCTAGTCCACCAAACGGCCCGTCTCTTTGATATTGGTTGTATTTTGTATCAATATTTGAGTCACATGACATTCATCCACTCCTTTAACCATTGACATCATATATTCACAAAACAATCTCGCAATCATCAATCAATAGCCATTGTAAAAATTTGAAGAACAAATGAATAACATAAAGCCAGCAACCATTAACAAGCCAAAATAGTCACATCAATTGCTATTTGATATTTCAACCCGAATCGATGCAAAGGTTGTTTCTTCAGCATGATAGTAATCTTATTCACTGAATCAATGAGTGTAAGCAAGATTAATCCTAAAATGAAGATAAAAAAACAAACAAACCTTAGGCCCTGTTTGATTTCTGTTTTGCAAAATAGTTTTTTAGTTTTCAGAACAAAAAAACTAATAAACTCGTTTGGTAAGACCTGTTCTGTAAAAAATGTTTTGAAAAGTATAACTGTTTTTTTGTTTTTAAAATCAAATTTAGAGAACATGTCTGGGTTGTTTTTGTTTTCTGTTTTTGTTTTTAACTTTCAAAAAGAAAAATATAGAAAACAACTATTTCCATAACTATTTTACAAAACAGTTTTAAGAACAAAAAAACTAGAACACAATCCAAACAGACTCTTAATCTTCCTTATCCGTTCTGTGTTCTCCACTCCAATCCAATTTGTGCCTTCTTTGAGTGCCTCCTTGTCGGCCATTGTCTCCACATTCATCTACCCTCCTTGAAAATAACGTTTCTGACCATGTCCTAAAGCACGGGCATTAGGTGACCATAATAATAATAATAATAATTTAATAATAATAAAAATATTAATGGTATGATGTTTTTCAACTAAATAAATATATATATAAAAGTGTCTGACCTTATATGAAACCATATAAAGAATACATATTTTTATATATACGTATGAAATATTTATTTTCTATGACACGATAAACAATAATTCTTAATATTAATCTCTCACTTGTGTCCGTGAATATGTTTAAGTTTAATTTTATTTGGTTTTTATAAGATTTTATACATTGCAAAATATAAAGAAAAAAAAACTAAGCAATGAAAACAATTATTAAATTAAAAAGCCTCTAACATGTTTCTAAATTATTTGACCTAGACTTAGTTTGGGTTAGAAATTGATTGGGAATGCACTTCAAACAAGTAATTATATAAATTTAACATAATGAAGGTCTAACACGAACAACTTGTGCAGTTTGTTGCTTATATTTATTTTTAATCTTAGATCAAACCTTTGTATTACAAAAAGGATCCTTTTTTTTTTTTTTTTTGGTAAGCTACAAAAATGTTCTTTCAAATTGAACAAGTAAGGGTAAATGGTGTGTATGCTCTTAATTAATTTAAAATATATCATAATTTAATTTTTTAGATTAAATAAAGATAAATATGTTCATACTTATTAATGTTAAATATAAGCATACTTAAAATTAAAAAAAAAACTCTGCAAGTAATATTTTGATCTTGCAATGCTTTTCAGCGATATGGAAATAATTTCACTTTGGTTTTATTGATTTTGGCTTTTAATTGATGGATAAATTGAAATTAATAAATCGTTAAAGGATTGATAGATATGATTGGGCTTCTAATTATTTGGGCCGAGCTATTTATAGATTGAAAACATATTAAAATTAGTACTGAGTTGAGATCAAGGAAGCACGGACACTCCAAGAAACAGGGAGTGTCGTGTCCGACACGCTCCGACACGTTCCGCCACTGTGTCGGACACGCGGTCAGCATTCCCGACACGTTGACCATTTCGACACGCGAATTTGACCGAGTCCGACACGTTCCGACACGGTCAAATGGTATTTTCATAAAAAAAATTATATATTTTTTTAAAATAAAATATATTAATAAAGCTTCCACATGATCATATCAATCCCTCCTTTCTCCCCTTAAGTAAATAATAGATCATCTCAGCACCATCGTTGTTGTTGGCACCTATTTTTGCCCGATATTTTGTGGTTTATAACAAAAAGAATAAAGGGAGGAAGAAAGGGAAGAGATGTGTTTTTGAAAAAAATTGCAGCATGAATTGGAAATGAGTAGGGTTTGCTCCGACTGCGATATCTCATTTACCCACCGTCCGATCAAGTTGAATTTTTTTAATAAGATATTGACTCATTGTACATCATATTCAACGGTGGATTTGTTGATTGGATGCCTGTACCATTCCCAGAAATTTCAAGATCGAAACAGTTTTCCAGGGCAATTTTTACTTCAAGCAGCCGTATTATGAGGACCATCTCTCTCAAACGAATCATCCGATTATCCTCAAATTTGGTCGGCATGTTCCTCCAATATGGTACTTCAATCCGACCGGAGGGATTCTTGATCTGAGTTTCCTAGCATCAGATATAATTTTCGCAATATAGGCCGTTAGCTTTGTTAGAAATGATGCAGTTTCGGGCAGCCGTATTGCAGGGATCGTTTCTCTCAAATGAACCGTCCGATCTTCCTCAAATTTGGTCAGCATGCTCCTCGCATAGGATACTTCAATATGACAGGAGGGATTTTCAATCTAAGCCTTCGGGTGTGAGATATGGTGGTCGCAAAATGGTTGTTCACATTGAGGAAAAAACCATTATTCCTATAAAGTCTCACATTGTCTATCTCTCTCACCTCTTCCTCTTCCCTTCCCCCTATATAAAGAGCCTTTTCCCCTTGAAACACACACTCTTGGAGACTCAAAATACAAGGCACTTGGGCTTGGTTTAAAAGCTAAGTTAGTGTCATAGTAAAATTTTAATTACCAATTTTCCATACTCCTTTTCCTTTCTGGGAATTGGGGGATTTTCTACAACTTGGCTCCAGACACCAAATCTTGGTTCCCTTCTTTTTTTTTCTTTTTTTTTTTAAAGAAAATCATATGAGAATGGATTGTGATCAAGAAAACAAGTTCGATGATGAGTTATGTCAGGTATTGTGATCTTGTTCTTCTTTGATATTTTTTTCTTCAGCTGTTCGCGATCAATTGTTTATTTTCTTATCTCCTTTTTTTTCAAAAGGACGATGATAAGAAAGAAGGGTTACATCAGGCCAAGAATTCCTCTGAAGAGATAGAGAAGATGAATATTCCAGTACCTTCTGAGTCTTCTGAAGTTGGTAATAAACCAAAGGGTAATGAACCATATCAGAAATCTATAGCTTCAAATGCACAAGTATGTGTCCTATGGGAAGGAGTTTAAATGTGGAAAAGCATAAGGTGGCCACAAAAGATTCCACCTTTAAGCTCAGAAGAAGGAGAATGAGGATAAAAAGGCTATTAGTAATGAGATCAAGATGTCTTCTTTGATGTCTAATGGGAAACACGGTTGTTTACTTTGCGACAAGGATTTCCCATCACAAAAGTCCTTATTTGGGCATATGAGGTCCCACTCTGATAGGGTTTCGAGGGGTGTTTTCCTTCCAGCACCCTCTGATAAGCAAGGTTCTAGTTTATAAGTATAATTTTGGTGCAGTTGTCGCACCAAATAAATTAGCTATTAATCTATCAAAATCTTCACCCCAAACCTGGCGCAAAACTTATAAAAGAGGCAGGGAAAGTAAAACTTATAAAAGAGGCAGGGAAAGTCTTTATAGTGATGAGATTCTTGAAGCATCTAATATTCTATGACTGAATTATACGTAGCTCATTCAGATCAGGGACTGAATTTTTTTGGCTAGATTGACTTGATTCTCCGATGTCACTATTTGGAGGCTAATTGTTCTTATATCTTGATTTGTTTCCTCCTAGGGCTTGGAATGTTGAGAATGATTTATCACAAATGCAACATCGGAGATGCCTACCAATGCAACATTTGTGATAAATCATTCTCAACATTCCAAGCCCTAGGAGGACACAAATCAAGATATAAGAACAATTAGCCTCCAAATAGTGACATCGGAGAATCAAGTCAATCTAGCCAAAAAAATCAAGTCTCTCATCTGACTGAGCTACGTATAATTTAGTCACGTGGCCAATCTACCCTTAGGCAAAGACAGAAGAATTTTAGATGCTTCAAGAATCTCATCACTATAAAGACTTTCCCTACCTCTTTTATTGGTTTTACCCCAGGTTGGGGGTGAAGATTTTAATAGATCAATAGCTAATTTATATGGTGCAACAAATGCACCAAAAGTTATGTGAGGCAAATAATGGATGCTAAAGAAAGTTAAGTGTACTTATCATGTAAATAATGCAGACTATCTCTTTGTATTTATTTCTCTCTTAAAAGACATAAGTTTGTGTGATTTATTTACTTTTAATATAAAAAATTTATATTATTTTAATATTTATTGCAAAAGTAGTGAACGACATGCTAGATAAGGTATAGTTTACGAGAAATTGAAAATTTAGTTATTAAGTATCGCTTTATTTATCAAATTATTATATAGGAAAAAAACAATTCAAAAAATAATAAAGGAACAAATAAAAAGAAAATAAATAAAAAAACTAAGAATCTCATAACAAATAAAGAGCTACCACGAAGTAATAAAGAGGTTAGAATTTTGATTTCACATTTTTCGAACAAGTATTTAGAATTTCTAACATAACTAATATTTGATCAATTAATTGGAAGGGTCATTTCTTAAATTAATCAATACCCAATTTCTTTTTATATCAATTATCTTCAATTAGCAAAAATTATTTGATTCATAGTTGTTAGTATCGTGTGATATGATATAATTCAGAATTTTCGTAAGGGTTCACTTTTTCTGCAGTTACTGCAGATAACTTATCTGCAGTAAGCCCAATACGACATTGTTTTAGGGTGGAAATCGTGGTTTTTTTGTAATTTTAATTTATTTCAAAGTTATAATAGTCTTTATTTTTATAATTTTTTAAGATTTCAATACCAAAATAACGTTGTTTTGGAAATAAATTCAAATAACTTATTTGCATTAACTGCAGAAACTCCCTTTTCGTAATAGTTAATTGTATTAGAATGAGTTAGTATCATGTATCATAACATGGACAGCTTGCAAGGGAATGTTCACACTAAACAAGAGGAAAAAAATGATAAGAAAAACCTTCCGCCATAACTCGAATAAGAATTAATTTAAATTTTTTGATGATTATTCTAATAAATAAGTAATTGATATTTAATAATTCACAATTGTTAATATTTAATAATTCATATCCTATAAGGGTGTGAGTAGGGGTGAAAGTGAGCTGGGCTGGGCCGAGCTTTGCCCCGTACAGCCCAAGCCTATGTCAAAAAATCTCAATTTGGCCCGGCCCGATAGCATAGTATGAGTCTAACTATTAGCCTGTCTTGGCCCATTTATAAAAAAAACAAATGGCCCGGCCCGGCCCGTTGGCCTGTTAATTTTTAACTTCCAAGCAGACCATGAATCAACTCCACAAAATACTCAAATTCTATTGTTAAAACAAAAATGACAATTTTATCATCCAAACAGTACCATGAATCACAATAATAACTCATCACAAGAAGTAATCAACTCCGATTACGCCTTCACCTGCTAACATAAGTAATCAACTCATCCAAGAATTCATACATGTATAACAACTTCAATGAAAGAATATACAAAGTTCAGGGCAATTTAAAGTATCTCAAATTTAGACATCTCTTTCCCCACCGATCGCAAACTGGGAATTGAGTTGGTCAAGTTAAATCTGTTTTAGGCAGTGACAGTTTGAAAATTCTCAGATTCAAAAAATGACTTGACAGCTTATGCAGCAACAAGGTTCTTAATATAAACTAGTTAAGGTATTCAGAAATTAGCCAAAGCAAATTTTAAATCCAAGAGTTTGACACTTCTAATGATACATGTGTAATATATTAGCAAGATCAAATGACCAAAATTCAAGCAGACTATACAAAATTAAGCGACGGGAAGGAAGATCAAAGATTCATGTAAATCAATGAACTTCATATTCTATCATACTCTTATCTGGTCCTCTTAAGTCTTATTCTATCATGCTCTTATGCAGTCCTCTTAAGTCTTATTCTATCCATTCCTAACCTATCTAGTCCACCAAACGGCCCGTCTCTTTGATATTGGTTGTATTTTGTATCAATATTTGAGTCACATGACATTCATCCACTCCTTTAACCATTGACATCATATATTCACAAAACAATCTCGCAATCATCAATCAATAGCCATTGTAAAAATTTGAAGAACAAATGAATAACATAAAGCCAGCAACCATTAACAAGCCAAAATAGTCACATCAATTGCTATTTGATATTTCAACCCGAATCGATGCAAAGGTTGTTTCTTCAGCATGATAGTAATCTTATTCACTGAATCAATGAGTGTAAGCAAGATTAATCCTAAAATGAAGATAAAAAAACAAACAAACCTTAGGCCCTGTTTGATTTCTGTTTTGCAAAATAGTTTTTTAGTTTTCAGAACAAAAAAACTAATAAACTCGTTTGGTAAGACCTGTTCTGTAAAAAATGTTTTGAAAAGTATAACTGTTTTTTTGTTTTTAAAATCAAATTTAGAGAACATGTCTGGGTTGTTTTTGTTTTCTGTTTTTGTTTTTAACTTTCAAAAAGAAAAATATAGAAAACAACTATTTCCATAACTATTTTACAAAACAGTTTTAAGAACAAAAAAACTAGAACACAATCCAAACAGACTCTTAATCTTCCTTATCCGTTCTGTGTTCTCCACTCCAATCCAATTTGTGCCTTCTTTGAGTGCCTCCTTGTCGGCCATTGTCTCCACATTCATCTACCCTCCTTGAAAATAACGTTTCTGACCATGTCCTAAAGCACGGGCATTAGGTGACCATAATAATAATAATAATTTAATAATAATAAAAATATTAATGGTATGATGTTTTTCAACTAAATAAATATATATATAAAAGTGTCTGACCTTATATGAAACCATATAAAGAATACATATTTTTATATATACGTATGAAATATTTATTTTCTATGACACGATAAACAATAATTCTTAATATTAATCTCTCACTTGTGTCCGTGAATATGTTTAAGTTTAATTTTATTTGGTTTTTATAAGATTTTATACATTGCAAAATATAAAGAAAAAAAAACTAAGCAATGAAAACAATTATTAAATTAAAAAGCCTCTAACATGTTTCTAAATTATTTGACCTAGACATAGTTTGGGTTAGAAATTGATTGGTAATGCACTTCAAACAAGTAATTATATAAATTTAACATACTGAAGGTCTAACACGAACAACTTGTGCAGTTTGTTGCTTATATTTATGTTTAGTCTTAGATCAAACCTTTGTATTACAAAAAGGATCCTTTTTTTTTTTTTGGTAAGCTACAAAAATGTTCTTTCAAATTGAACAAGTAAGGGTAAATGGTGTGTATGCTCTTAATTAATTTAAAATATATCATAATTTAATTTTTTAGATTAAATAAAGATAAATATGTTCATACTTATTAATGTTAAATATAAGCATACTTAAAATTAAAAAAAAAAACTCTGCAAGTAATATTTTGATCTTGCAATGCTTTTCAGCGATATGGAAATAATTTCACTTTGGTTTTATTGATTTTGGCTTTTAATTGATGGATAAATTGAAATTAATAAATCGTTAAAGGATTGATAGATATGATTGGGCTTCTAATTATTTGGGCCGAGCTATTTATAGATTGAAAACATATTAAAATTAGTACTGAGTTGAGATCAAGGAAGCACGGACACTCCAAGAAACAGGGAGTGTCGTGTCCGACACGGTGACACGCTCCGACATGTTCTACCACTGTGTCGGACACGCGGTCAGCATTCCCGACACGTTGACCATTTCGACACGCGAATTTGACCGAGTCCGACACGGTCAAATGGTATTTTCATAAAAAAATTTATATATTTTTTTAAAATAAAATATATTAATAAAGCTTCCACATGATCATATCAATCCCTCCTTTCTCCCCTTAAGTAAATAATAGATCATCTCAGCACCATCGTTGTTGTTGGCACCTATTTTTGCCCGATATTTTGTGGTTTATAACAAAAAGAATAAAGGGAGGAAGAAAGGGAAGAGATGTGTTTTTGAAAAAAATTGCAGCATGAATTGGAAATGAGTAGGGTTTGCTCCGACTGCGATATCTCATTTACCCACCGTCCGATCAAGTTGAATTTTTTTAATAAGATATTGACTCATTGTACATCATATTCAACGGTGGATTTGTTGATTGGATGCCTGTACCATTCCCAGAAATTTCAAGATCGAAACAGTTTTCCAGGGCAATTTTTACTTCAAGCAGCCGTATTATGAGGACCATCTCTCTCAAACGAATGATCCGATTATCCTCAAATTTGGTCGGCATGTTCCTCCAATATGGTACTTCAATCCGACCGGAGGGATTCTTGATCTGAGTTTCCTAGCATCAGATATAATTTTCGCAATATAGGCCGTTAGCTTTGTTAGAAATGATGCAGTTTCGGGCAGCCGTATTGCAGGGATCGTTTCTCTCAAATGAACCGTCCGATCTTCCTCAAATTTGGTCAGCATGCTCCTCGCATAGGATACTTCAATATGACAGGAGGGATTTTCAATCTAAGCCTTCGGGTGTGAGATATGGTGGTCGCAAAATGGTTGTTCACATTGAGGAAAAAACCATTATTCCTATAAAGTCTCACATTGTCTATCTCTCACCTCTTCCTCTTCCCTTCCCCCTATATAAAGAGCCTTTTCCCCTTGAAACACACACTCTTGGAGACTCAAAATACAAGGCACTTGGGCTTGGTTTAAAAGCTAAGTTAGTGTCATAGTAAAATTTTAATTACCAATTTTCCATACTCCTTTTCCTTTCTTGGATATTTGGGGAATTTTCTACAACTTGGCTCCAGACACCAAGTCTTGGTTCCCTTCTTTTTTCTTTCTTTTTTTTAAAGAAAATCATATGAGAATGGATTGTGATCAAGAAAACAAGTTCGATGATGAGTTATGTCAGGTATTGTGATCTTGTTCTTCTTTGATATTTTTTTCTTCAGCTGTTCGCGATCAATTGTTTATTTTCTTATCTCCTTTTTTTTCAAAAGGACGATGATAAGAAAGAAGGGTTACATCAGGCCAAGAATTCCTCTGAAGAGATAGAGAAGATGAATATTCCAGTACCTTCTGAGTCTTCTGAAGTTGGTAATAAACCAAAGGGTAATGAACCATATCAGAAATCTATAGCTTCAAATGCACAAGTATGTGTCCTATGGGAAGGAGTTTAAATGTGGAAAAGCATAAGGTGGCCACAAAAGATTCCACCTTTAAGCTCAGAAGAAGGAGAATGAGGATAAAAAGGCTATTAGTAATGAGATCAAGATGTCTTCTTTGATGTCTAATGGGAAACACGGTTGTTTACTTTGCGACAAGGATTTCCCATCACAAAAGTCCTTATTTGGGCATATGAGGTCCCACTCTGATAGGGTTTCGAGGGGTGTTTTCCTTCCAGCACCCTCTGATAAGCAAGGTTCTAGTTTATAAGTATAATTTTGGTGCAGTTGTCGCACCAAATAAATTAGCTATTAATCTATCAAAATCTTCACCCCAAACCTGGCGCAAAACTTATAAAAGAGGCAGGGAAAGTAAAACTTATAAAGGAGGCAGGGAAAGTCTTTATAGTGATGAGATTATTGAAGCATCTAATATTCTATGACTGAATTATACGTAGCTCATTCAGATCAGGGACTGAATTTTTTTGGCCAAATTGACTCGATTCTCCGATGTCACTATTTGGAGGCTAATTGTTCTTATATCTTGATTTGTTTCCTCCTAGGGCTTGGAATGTTGAGAATGATTTATCACAAATGCAACATCGGAGATGCCTACCAATGCAACATTTGTGATAAATCATTCTCAACATTCCAAGCCCTAGGAGGACACAAATCAAGATATAAGAACAATTAGCCTCCAAATAGTGACATCGGAGAATCAAGTCAATCTAGCCAAAAAAATCAAGTCTCTCATCTGACTGAGCTACGTATAATTTAGTCACGTGGCCAATCTACCCTTAGGCAAAGACAGAAGAATTTTAGATGCTTCAAGAATCTCATCACTATAAAGACTTTCCCTACCTCTTTTATTGGTTTTACCCCAGGTTGGGGGTGAAGATTTTAATAGATCAATAGCTAATTTATATGGTGCAACAAATGCACCAAAAGTTATGTGAGGCAAATAATGGATGCTAAAGAAAGTTAAGTGTACTTATCATGTAAATAATGCAGACTATCTCTTTGTATTTATTTCTCTCTTAAAAGACATAAGTTTGTGTGATTTATTTACTTTTAATATAAAAAATTTATATTATTTTAATATTTATTGCAAAAGTAGTGAACGACATGCTAGATAAGGTATAGTTTACGAGAAATTGAAAATTTAGTTATTAAGTATCGCTTTATTTATCAAATTATTATATAGGAAAAAAACAATTCAAAAAATAATAAAGGAACAAATAAAAAGAAAATAAATAAAAAAACTAAGAATCTCATAACAAATAAAGAGCTACCACGAAGTAATAAAGAGGTTAGAATTTTGATTTCACATTTTTCGAACAAGTATTTAGAATTTCTAACATAACTAATATTTGATCAATTAATTGGAAGGGTCATTTCTTAAATTAATCAATACCCAATTTCTTTTTATATCAATTATCTTCAATTAGCAAAAATTATTTGATTCATAGTTGTTAGTATCGTGTGATATGATATAATTCAGAATTTTCGTAAGGGTTCACTTTTTCTGCAGTTACTGCAGATAACTTATCTGCAGTAAGCCCAATACGACATTGTTTTAGGGTGGAAATCGTGGTTTTTTTGTAATTTTAATTTATTTCAAAGTTATAATAGTCTTTATTTTTATAATTTTTTAAGATTTCAATACCAAAATAACGTTGTTTTGGAAATAAATTCAAATAACTTATTTGCATTAACTGCAGAAACTCCCTTTTCGTAATAGTTAATTGTATTAGAATGAGTTAGTATCATGTATCATAACATGGACAGCTTGCAAGGGAATGTTCACACTAAACAAGAGGAAAAAAATGATAAGAAAAACCTTCCGCCATAACTCGAATAAGAATTAATTTAAATTTTTTGATGATTATTCTAATAAATAAGTAATTGATATTTAATAATTCACAATTGTTAATATTTAATAATTCATATCCTATAAGGGTGTGAGTAGGGGTGAAAGTGAGCTGGGCTGGGCCGAGCTTTGCCCCGTACAGCCCAAGCCTATGTCAAAAAATCTCAATTTGGCCCGGCCCGATAGCATAGTATGAGTCTAACTATTAGCCTGTCTTGGCCCATTTATAAAAAAAACAAATGGCCCGGCCCGGCCCGGCCCGTTGGCCTGTTAATTTTTAACTTCCAAGCAGACCATGAATCAACTCCACAAAATACTCAAATTCTATTGTTAAAACAAAAATGACAATTTTATCATCCAAACAGTACCATGAATCACAATAATAACTCATCACAAGAAGTAATCAACTCCGATTACGCCTTCACCTGCTAACATAAGTAATCAACTCATCCAAGAATTCATACATGTATAACAACTTCAATGAAAGAATATACAAAGTTCAGGGCAATTTAAAGTATCTCAAATTTAGACATCTCTTTCCCCACCGATCGCAAACTGGGAATTGAGTTGGTCAAGTTAAATCTGTTTTAGGCAGTGACAGTTTGAAAATTCTCAGATTCAAAAAATGACTTGACAGCTTATGCAGCAACAAGGTTCTTAATATAAACTAGTTAAGGTATTCAGAAATTAGCCAAAGCAAATTTTAAATCCAAGAGTTTGACACTTTTAATGATACATGTGTAATATATTAGCAAGATCAAATGACCAAAATTCAAGCAGACTATACAAAATTAAGCGACGGGAAGGAAGATCAAAGATTCATGTAAATCAATGAACTTCATATTCTATCATACTCTTATCTGGTCCTCTTAAGTCTTATTCTATCATGCTCTTATGCAGTCCTCTTAAGTCTTATTCTATCCATTCCTAACCTATCTAGTCCACCAAACGACCCGTCTCTTTGATATTGGTTGTATTTTGTATCAATATTTGAGTCACATGACATTCATCCACTCCTTTAACCATTGACATCATATATTCACAAAACAATCTCGCAATCATCAATCAATAGCCATTGTAAAAATTTGAAGAACAAATGAATAACATAAAGCCAGCAACCATTAACAAGCCAAAATAGTCACATCAATTGCTATTTGATATTTCAACCCGAATCGATGCAAAGGTTGTTTCTTCAGCATGATAGTAATCTTATTCACTGAATCAATGAGTGTAAGCAAGATTAATCCTAAAATGAAGATAAAAAAACAAACAAACCTTAGGCCCTGTTTGATTTCTGTTTTGCAAAATAGTTTTTTAGTTTTCAGAACAAAAAAAAACTAATAAACTCGTTTGGTAAGACCTGTTCTGTAAAAAATGTTTTGAAAAGTATAACTGTTTTTTTGTTTTTAAAATCAAATTTAGAGAACATGTCTGGGTTGTTTTTGTTTTCTGTTTTTGTTTTTAACTTTCAAAAAGAAAAATATAGAAAACAACTATTTCCATAACTATTTTACAAAACAGTTTTAAGAACAAAAAAACTAGAACACAATCCAAACAGACTCTTAATCTTCCTTATCCGTTCTGTGTTCTCCACTCCAATCCAATTTGTGCCTTCTTTGAGTGCCTCCTTGTCGGCCATTGTCTCCACATTCATCTACCCTCCTTGAAAATAACGTTTCTGACCATGTCCTAAAGCACGGGCATTAGGTGACCATAATAATAATAATAATAATTTAATAATAATAAAAATATTAAGGGTATGATGTTTTTCAACTAAATAAATATATATATAAAAGTGTCTGACCTTATATGAAACCATATAAAGAATACATATTTTTATATATACGTATGAAATATTTATTTTCTATGACACGATAAACAATAATTCTTAATATTAATCTCTCACTTGTGTCCGTGAATATGTTTAAGTTTAATTTTATTTGGTTTTTATAAGATTTTATACATTGCAAAATATAAAGAAAAAAAACTAAGCAATGAAAACAATTATTAAATTAAAAAGCCTCTAACATGTTTCTAAATTATTTGACCTAGACTTAGTTTGGGTTAGAAATTGATTGGTAATGCACTTCAAACAAGTAATTATATAAATTTAACATAATGAAGGTCTAACACGAACAACTTGTGCAGTTTGTTGCTTATATTTATGTTTAATCTTAGATCAAACCTTTGTATTACAAAAAGGATCCTTTTTTATTTTTTTTGGTAAGCTACAAAAATGTTCTTTCAAATTGAACAAGTAAGGGTAAATGGTGTGTATGCTCTTAATTAATTTAAAATATATCATAATTTAATTTTTTAGATTAAATAAAGATAAATATGTTCATACTTATTAATGTTAAATATAAGCATACTTAAAATTAAAAAAAAAAACTCTGCAAGTAATATTTTGATCTTGCAATGCTTTTCAGCGATATGGAAATAATTTCACTTTGGTTTTATTGATTTTGGCTTTTAATTGATGGATAAATTGAAATTAATAAATCGTTAAAGGATTGATAGATATGATTGGGCTTCTAATTATTTGGGCCGAGCTATTTATAGATTGAAAACATATTAAAATTAGTACTGAGTTGAGATCAAGGAAGCACGGACACTCCAAGAAACAGGGAGTGTCGTGTCCGACACGTTCCGACACGGCGACACGTTCCGCCACTGTGTCGGACACGCGGTCAGCATTCCCGACACGTTGACCATTTCGACACGCGAATTTGACCGAGTCCGACACGTTCCGACACGGTCAAATGGTATTTTCATAAAAAAATTTATATATTTTTCTAAAATAAAATATATTAATAAAGCTTCCACATGATCATATCAATCCCTCCTTTCTCCCCTTAAGTAAATAATAGATCATCTCAGCACCATCGTTGTTGTTGGCACCTATTTTTGCCCGATATTTTGTGGTTTATAACCAAAAGAATAAAGGGAGGAAGAAAGGGAAGAGATGTGTTTTTGAAAAAAATTGCAGCATGAATTGGAAATGAGTAGGGTTTGCTCCGACTGCGATATCTCATTTACCCACCGTCCGATCAAGTTGAATTTTTTTAATAAGATATTGACTCATTGTACATCATATTCAACGGTGGATTTGTTGATTGGATGCCTGTACCATTCCCAGAAATTTCAAGATCGAAACAGTTTTCCAGGGCAATTTTTACTTCAAGCAGCCGTATTATGAGGACCATCTCTCTCAAACGAATCATCCGATTATCCTCAAATTTGGTCGGCATGTTCCTCCAATATGGTACTTCAATCCGACCGGAGGGATTCTTGATCTGAGTTTCCTAGCATCAGATATAATTTTCGCAATATAGGCCGTTAGCTTTGTTAGAAATGATGCAGTTTCGGGCAGCCGTATTGCAGGGATCGTTTCTCTCAAATGAACCGTCCGATCTTCCTCAAATTTGGTCAGCATGCTCCTCGCATAGGATACTTCAATATGACAGGAGGGATTTTCAATCTAAGCCTTCGGGTGTGAGATATGGTGGTCGCAAAATGGTTGTTCACATTGAGGAAAAAACCATTATTCCTATAAAGTCTCACATTGTCTATCTCTCACCTCTTCCTCTTCCCTTCCCCCTATATAAAGAGCCTTTTCCCCTTGAAACACACACTCTTGGAGACTCAAAATACAAGGCACTTGGGCTTGGTTTAAAAGCTAAGTTAGTGTCATAGTAAAATTTTAATTACCAATTTTCCATACTCCTTTTCCTTTCTGGGAAATTTGGGGAATTTTCTACAACTTGGCTCCAGACACCAAGTCTTGGTTCCCTTCTTTTTTCTTTCTTTTTTTTTTAAAGAAAATCATATGAGAATGGATTGTGATCAAGAAAACAAGTCCGATGATGAGTTATGTCAGGTATTGTGAGCTTGTTCTTCTTTGATATTTTTTTTTCTTCAGCTGTTCGCGAGCAATTGTTTATTTTTTTATCTCCTTTTTTTTCAAAAGGACGGTGATAAGAAAGAAGGGTTACATCAGGCCAAGAATTCCTCTGAAGAGATAGAGAAGATGAATATTCCAGTACCTTCTGAGTCTTCTGAAGTTGGTAATAAACCAAAGGGTAATGAACCATATCAGAAATCTATAGCTTCAAATGCACAAGTATGTGTCCTATGGGAAGGAGTTTAAATGTGGAAAAGCATAAGGTGGCCACAAAAGATTCCACCTTTAAGCTCAGAAGAAGGAGAATGAGGATAAAAAGGCTATTAGTAATGAGATCAAGATGTCTTCTTTGATGTCTAATGGGAAACACGGTTGTTTACTTTGCGACAAGGATTTCCCATCACAAAAGTCCTTATTTGGGCATATGTGGTCCCACTCTGATAGGGTTTCGAGGGGTGTTTTCCTTCCAGCACTCTCTGATAAGCAAGGTTCTAGTTTATAAGTATAATTTTGGTGCAGTTGTCGCACCAAATAAATTAGCTATTAATCTATCAAAACCTGGCGCAAAACTTATAAAAGAGGCAGGGAAAGTAAAACTTATAAAGGAGGTAGGGAAAGTATTTATAGTGATGAGATTCTTGAAGCATCTAATATTCTATGACTGAATTATACGTAGCTCATTCAGATCAGGGACTGAATTTTTTTGGCCAAATTGACTCGATTCTCCGATGTCATCATTTGGAGGCTTATTGCTCTTATCTTTATTATGGCTTGATTTGTGTCCTCCTAGGGCTTGGAATGTTGAGAATGATTTATCTCAAATGCAACATCGGAGATGCCTACCAATGCAACATTTATGATAAATCATTCTCAACATTCCAAGCCCTGGGAGGACACAAATCAAGATATAAGAACAATTAGCCTCCAAATGATGACATGACATCGGAGAATCAAGTCAATCTAGGCCTCCAAAAAAATCAAGTCTCTCCAAAAAAATCTGACTGAGCTACGTATAATTCAGTCACGTGGCCAATCTACCCTTAGGAAAAGACAGAAGAATTTTAGATGCTTCAAGAATCTCATCACTATAAAGACTTTCCCTACCTCTTTTATTTATAGGTTTTACCCCAGGTTGGGGGTGAAGATTTTAATAGATCAATAGTTGATTTATATGGTGCAACAAATGCACCAAAGTTATATGAGGTAAATAATGGATGCTGAAGAAAGTTATGTCTACTTATCATGTAAATGATGCAGACTATCTCTTTGTATTTATTTCTCTCTTAAAAAAGACATAAGTTTGTGTGATTTATTTACTTTTAATATAAAAAATTATATATTTTAATATTTATTGCAAAAGCAGTGAACGACATGCTAGATAAGGTATAGTTTACGAGAAATTGAAAATTTATTATTATGTATCGCTTTATTTATCAAATTATTATATAGGAAAAAAAATTCAAAAAATAATAAAGGAACAAATAAAAAAAAAACTAAAAATCTCATAACAAATAAAGAGCTACCACGAAGTGATAAAGAGGTTAGAATTTTGATTTCACATTTTTCGAACAAGTATTTAGAATCTCTAACATAACTAATATTTGATCAATTAATTGAAAGGGTCATTTCTTAAATTAATCAATACCCAATTTCTTTTTATATCAATTATCTTCAATTAGCAAAAATTATTTGATTCATAGTTGTTAGTATCGTGTGATATGATATAATTCAGAATTTTCGTAAGGGTTCACTTTTTCTGTAGTTACTGCAGATAACTTATCTGCAGTAAGCCCACTACGACATTGTTTTAGGGTGGAGATTGTGGTTTTTTTGTAATTTTAATTTGTTTCAAGGTTATAATAGTCTTTATTTTTATAATTTTTTAAGATTTCAATACCAAAATAACGTTGTTTTGGAAATAAATTCAAATAACTTATCTGCAGAAACTCCTTGTTCGTAATAGTTAATTGTATTAGAATGAGTTAGTATCATGTATCATAACATGAACAGCTTGCAAGGGAATGTTCACACTAAACAAGAGGGAAAAAAATGATAAGAAACACCTTCTGCCATAACTCGAATAAGAATTAATTTAAATATTTTGATGATTATTCTAATAAATAAGTAATTGATATTTAATAGTTCACAATTGTTAATATTTAATAATTCATATCCTATAAGGGTGTGGGTAGGGGTGAAAGTGGCCTGGGCTGGGCCGAGCTTTGCCCCGTACAGCCCAAGCCTATGTCAAAAAATCTCAATTTGGCCTGGCCCGATAGCATAGTATGAGTCTAACTGTTAGCCTGTCTTGGCACATTTATAAAAAAACAAATGGCCCGGCCCGTTGGCCTGTTAATTTTTAACTTTCAAACAGACCATGAATCAACTCCACAAAATACTCAAATTCTATTGTTAAAACAAAAATGACAATTTTATCGTCCAAACAGTACCATGAATCACAACAATAACTCATCACAAGAAGTAATCAACTCTGATTACGCCTTCACCTGCTAACATAAATAATCATCTCAATTTAGACATCTCTTTCCCCACCGATCGCAAACTGGGTATTGAGTTGGTCAAGTTAAATCTGTTTTAGGCAGTGACAGTTTGAAAATTCTCAGATTCAAAAAATGACTTGACAGCTTATGCAGCAACAAGGTTCTTAATATAAACTAGTTAAGGTATTCAGAAATCAGCCAAAGCAAATTTTAAATTCAAGAGTTTGACACTTTTAATGATACATGTGTAATATATTAGCAAGATCAAATGACCAAAATTCAAGCAGACTATACAAAATTAAGCGACGGGAAGGAAGATCAAAGATTCATGTAAATCAAATGTAATGATTGGAATTGAAAGATCTAGGGCAAATGGAACAATCCCTTTAAATTTTAATAAGCCTAATCAGTTTTTTTGATTCTGGACTCTGGCTGCACGAACAATTGGAGCCTCTTCGGTTCCGTACGCTGTGCTAAAAACTTTTTTGATTCATAAAGGTGAACAATTGGACCAGCCTTTGATGCTTATGAGCCAAGCTTAATACCTTAATATACCGGCCCAATTATTTAATCAATTTTTTTATATCAGCCTAAACCCGACCCATCAAGTAAAAAGGCCGAGCCAGGCCAGGCCACCAATGGGCCGGGCAGTAGGCCCCTGTAGGCCGGCCTGGCCCAGTTTTAATAATTATGGTTCGTTCTATTAATTAATTGCAATTAAACTCGGCCCAATCTTTTACTAAAAGGATTGAGCCGAATACAGAGATACTTATAAATATATTTATGTATTATTAATTTATATATATTTTAATTTCTTGTGTTTTTTTAATTTGAAATTCATTTTTTATGAATAGCTAAAATAGAATAGATAATTTAGTTATCTAGATATATCGGGTTTTAAATAACAAATAATAGACAAAAAAATGAAACGTTTCTATTCTTAGTCCGTGTCCATAATGAATACTATTTATCTTTATGATCGGTGTCTCTTTTTTTTTTTCTATATCGTACCATAGTTTCGTTTCGGATCGTGGATCTTGCTAAATACTAACTTTTGTTAGCCATCCTGTATATTCTATTATATTATAATATTATATTACCTCTTTTATATTTTTGTTTCTTTTTGGATTTGAATAGAAAAATCTTATTAAGTTAAGTCGAAGATACTTTATTTTATGAAATTATGAAAAGGGTTCTCCCAACTCATAAGGGAGAACATCTATTTCTTTTTTTGATGTGAATCTCGCACAAGATGGGGGCAACTCAATTTTTTTTATATTTCATTCATCTCTTTTTAATATTTCTATAATTTTTGAGTTTTGAGTTTAGAATATAATCCAATTTATATTTAAAATTCGAATTATAACATAAGATAAAGCTAATATAGAGAATTCATAAATTAAGAATATTTCATAATATATCTAATTTTTGATTTGAATTCATTATGTTTTCTCCATCTTATTCTTTTTTCAAATATTGACAACATTGTATCAAAGAAATATAATCCGATCGGGAATAAATGGATCGATTTAGTCACGTTCTATTTATTCACGTTACATAGACTTCTTTTTTACTTCACCAAACAAACGGTGGGTTTGTTGGATTGTTTGTGATGTGATATAAACAAAAAAAAAAATTGATTCATAAGTCATACAAAAATGTATAACATAGGAGACACGGGGGGTATATATCATTTTTGATTTTTGATTTTTGATTTTTTTTTGCGAGTTGATGATCTACACATCCTGTATTTTTTATGAATTGGATTTGGGTTGCTAACTCAATGGTAGAGTACTCGGCTTTTAAGCGTGACTCCTTTTTTTACACATTTCTATGAAACAATTGGTTCATCCATACCACTGGTAGAGTTTGTAAGACCATGACTGATCCATAAAGGAATGAATGGAAAAAACAGCATGTCGTATCAATGGCAAATTAAAAAAAAATTCAGTTGGGTTGAATGAATAAAGGGATAGAGTTTGGTGGCTCCAATTATAATTATAGGGAAACAAAAAGCAACGAGCTTTTATTTTGAATTTTAATAATTATCCCATCTAATTTATTTGTTAAAAATAGATTAGTGCTTGCTGGGGGAAAGGCTTTTTTCCCGAATTAATTTTTAATTTTTTTGAGAGTCCTTAGTATTAGCTATTCTCCATTATGTTATGGGGTGGCGATAAATGTGTAAAGGAAAGAGTATATTAATAAAATTAAGATGTATTTTTTTCCCAAAATCAAAAGTGCGATTGGTCTGAGATAAAAAGATAAATAAAAATAAAGGATTTGAAACTAGTTTGTTATCCTAATTAGATGAAAAGGAAAAAAAGTGAGGTGAGATAATCCGTTGATGGGTTTTACTTGTTTTTTAGATATGATATCCATTCGGATTCGTTTTTTAGTATAATCTATTAGATAGTAAAATATCCTGTTTTGACTATATCGCACTATGTATCATTTAATAATCCACTGAATTCCAGATCCTTTGACCCATTCGAATTTCAAAAATGGATTATCTAATGTGTAACATAATGATTATCTAATGTATCACACGTTCCCCGAGCAATTTACTTTAAAGGTATCACATAAGTCAGTGAAATTTATTAAAAAATATAACCAACTGACGAGGATAATTAATTACAAGGGAGGTTAACGTGTTTACAAAAAGACTTTATGATTCAAACATGCTTATCAGTTAAGAATAATTGTAGTATAGATGAAAAATGTTAGAAAACTAAGAAAAGCATATGGAAACCGCCTAATCGTGGCAGAGTGGACCCGACGTAACATGCAATGTATCTTTGCTTTATTGATTTTCTCCTATACATATAAGGGGTTTATTATCTATTATTTAACATGATCACAAAAGATTTTCTATAGACACAATATTTTGTGGAGTCCACAGCAAAAAAAATTCCGGCACGCAAAATGAATCTCTATAACATAACACAATCACTTTTCCTACAAAATAATTTTTATAAAACCCATATATAAGATGGCAGATTCGGATATATGTTGTTTTCTAACGTACTATTTAGACCTCCTGTCTGTCTTTTGTTCAATACCCTTTCCCTGTCCCAAATACATGTACAATAAAACATCTGTATATATATCTAGCTATATATAAGATAGAAATACATGAAATACATATTTTTGGTTCATTAAAATTCGATACTATTTCTAAGTCAAGGCATGATAAACTTCTATCTTAATTCTAACTGAGATTTTATGATTATATTGAAAATAAACATAAGAACCGATTAGATCATTTTTGCCAAAATTCATTTTGTATCCCTACATCCGTCAAAAGAAAAATGATGTGACATGTTGAATGATTATTTTGGTCATATAAGTAATTAATCATATCACTTTTAAAAAATAGTTATTTCAATTAATCAAATTATTAATTCAGGTTGTAGACAATTATAAGTAAAATACAATTAATCCACTTTAACAACTATAAATGAAAATTAAGGTTTAGTATTTCTCATATTATAATAGATAAATTTATCTATTATATATATACATATATAAGTGTATGGGTTCTATGAATCAACTCCACAAAATACTCAAATTCTATTGTTAAAACAAAAATGACAATTTTATCATCCAAACAGTACCATGAATCACAATAATAACTCATCCCAAGAAGTAATCAACTCCGATTACGCCTTCACCTGCTATCATAAGTAATCAACTCATCCAAGAATTCATACATGTATAACAACTTCAATGAAAGAATATACAAAGTTCAGGGCAATTTAAAGTATCTCAAATTTAGACATCTCTTTCCCCACCGATCGCAAACTGGGAATTGAGTTGGTCAAGTTAAATCTGTTTTAGGCAGTGACAGTTTGAAAATTCTCAGATTCAAAAAATGACTTGACAGCTTATGCAGCAACATGGTTCTTAATATAAACTAGTTAAGGTATTCAGAAATTAGCCAAAGCAAATTTTAAATCCAAGAGTTTGACACTTTTAATGATACATGTGTAATATATTAGCAAGATCAAATGACCAAAATTCAAGCAGACTATACAAAATTAAGCGACGGGAAGGAAAATCAAAGATTCATGTAA
>JAVKPL010008574.1:0-33286 GCA_032173675.1 Gastrolobium villosum | reverse complement strand
ACCAACTAGACTGCTGCTAATTCTTTTTATATCCATCCATAGCTCCCTCACGAACATCCTCTCTAGGATTGGCATAAACCACAGTAAGATAAAATTCCAACCCCTGATTCATGGAACATGAAACATGAATGAATTGGCTCGATTTCTCTATAATGGTTACATTGCAAAATTCCTCTTTCCATAACATCCAGATACCTCCCGAGAATCCCACTGCATCTTCTATCACATAATTGTTGAACCCCAATTGCTTAATCTTCTTTTGGGCAGTAACACCACTTATCCTAGGTTCTAAAATAGCAACCAAACCAATCTTTTATTTTTTAATGAAATTTCTGAGGGATGTCTTAAAAGACTTTTTGGCAGCACCCCTACAATTCCAAACAAGACAATTCATTGGATAACTAATTTGGTACCAGGATCCCCGAGTCCCTGATCACACTCTACCATATTATCAACAGCTACTTCACTAGAAGATTTCTCCAGGAGCATTCCATCTTCCATAACTTTCTCATGGCTCTCCAAACTCATAACACCTTGATTGCTATTAACCATATTAGTATCCATATCCAACGTTTTGACATCTACCTCACATAACTCACAGGGAGGCAAATTGCTATCAGTATTTGAGATACTTGCAGCAGAGATTTTTGAGCATAATTCGCCTTCTGTGTTTCCAGGATCAATATCCTTACCATTACTGCCCACAGGACCAGAAGGGGAAGTAGGAACATATCTAAGGTCACCTTTGCTGGTAGCCTTACTGGATGAAGGGGGCTCTAAAGACTTGGAACTTGTTCTGGAAGTGTTGGCTTCAGAGGAGAAAACAAATGCTTTTTTCTTCTCTATCTTTTTCGGTTTATATGAGACTTTAGCTCCAGCATTACTCGTCCCTGCTTGACCTGCAGGAGCTTTCGAATTGATGACCTTGGGAGTAGCCTGGGATAGAGGATTCCTCTTATTTTCCTTGAGTGGCCCCTTTTTCGCCTCTATCACATTTTCCACCCCTGGATTCTTCAAAATATTGATACCCGCTGCCTGTGCAGACACATGCTTCTTACTATTAGAGATATCCGCTCCAAAGGATCTTCCACCTTTATTTTCATCCTTTATTGGGGATTGGTTCCTATGGAAATTCTTTTTTTTCACTACCATCCAAGGGCCTACCCCTTGATTTGATTGAGAGTTATTCAAATCAGGCTGATTTGTTTCCTTGTTAACAGTGTCCTCCTTTGGCTTGGCAAGATCAGGGCAATTATCTGTATTATGTCCGTATTTTCCATATTTGATACATATAAGGTACAAGCCCTCATATTCAACTTTAAACACCTCATCCTCCAATATATATTCTCCCCTCAATGGCTTAGCAAGGTCTAAGTCCACACACAATCTAGCAAATTTACCCCTTTCCCCTAAGGAAGTTGTTCTGTCCACTTTCAACACTTTGCCTACTATATTTCCAATTAATTTCAAAAAATGAGCTACATAGAATTCTTGAGGAATACCTGGCAATCGGATCCACGCAGCTACCTTATGAATATTAGCTTTGTGAGGGTTGAAGAACGGCTCCCACTTTCTGATGGCCAAGTAGTGGCCCATTAGAATCCATGGTCCTCCTGTCAGCGCTAGATTTAAATCTTCCAAGCTAGAGAATTTCACAGAGAAAAAATCATTCCCCAAATCAGCCACCACTATCGGTCCAGCTTTAGCCCATAGGCTTCCCAGCTTAGATTTCATATACATCACACCCACTCTCTTCCCCAACAGCTTAACGATAATAGCATTTTTCCATGGGCTTCTTAATCTCTCTTTCGCTTCCTTAGAACACCTAATTCTTACAGACCCATCCTCTCCATAAATTGTTTGGAACCCAAACTCATCTATGGTACCAAGACTCGGGTCCAGCGGTTCACTCTTATCCTCCTCAAATTCCTCATGCCAAGAATCCTCTACACCCATACAGTTATTATCAGCACGCAAAGCATCAGCGAAAGACATCGACTTACCTGACGGAATGCGCTCCTGGATGTTTCCCAAACTTGCCCCTCTATTCGATGAATCAGGGGAAAATTCCTCTCCAACCTTCGATCGTTTTATGCTCTTACGCATAGCACCCGGAACCTCCATCGACTTTTGCTGCAGATCTCCATTTTTTTCAAGAATAGAACTCATTGTTGTGCCCTAGCAGAATAGAAAATATGGAACGCGTGAGACTCACGCGAAACTAACCCATTTAGATGCCTAACCCGAATGCATCTTTGCTTGTTGATATGTCATTTTAGAACTTTAACCTTTCAAGAATAATCATTTGATTTATTTTATTTTATTTTTTTAAATTTTTTTGTATTCAAAAACTCATTTGATTTTTAAATTCGAATGTATTCTACTATTTCTGCAAATATAACTCAAGTTTGTGAAATAATCCGTTGTTATGTTGTCATCCTAGCAAATATAGAGGTTGTGATGTGAACAGCGAAGCATGCTGTGCCACCATATAATAGAACATAATCAAGTGGTCCAACGAATCATAATAATCACAACTTGAAGCTCTGCATCAATAGAAAAATAGAGATTTATATGCATAGGACAACGGGTTGTAGTTGCCCCAAATTTAATATGGTTAGAGATACCAAATGACTTGGGATCACAAGCACAAGTGCATAAAGGAGATGACAATGAAAGCCATGCCAATTGATTGGAAATTTGAAAGGTTAGTGAAAGGGATAGTAACTAAGTTACCCTTTCGTTTCCAACTAATCAGAGAGAGGGAGGGAGAGAGGGAGAGTGAGAAAATGTAGGATAATTTTATTTGAAAAACTTGTCTTTTTGTTTCTTGAGATTGTGTTAAAATATGCACTAGTTTATTTCATTGTCTTCATCTCTGTCTATTATTCTAAACAGAGAAATGATCACTATTGGAATCATACACTATAAAAGTTCCCAAAAAAAGAGAGTCCCAAACTAGTGTCAGAAATTTTTCTAATATAAAATTATTATATTTAAAAATGGTTTTAATATTATTATTATTTCATAAAAGAAGACATACATGTCAAATACGACTTAAAGTCATATTTCATACGTAAGACTTACCTTTTTTATTATTTTTTAAAATAAGTACTTTTTTTTTTTTTTTTTTTTGGTAAAAGAAATAATTACTTTTTTAATTGTTGGTTTTAGGTTGTTTGGTTGGGGAAAAGAAAAACATTAGTCTTTTATGCCGACACTTTGAATTTGTAATGAATGACGAACCATAGCTTAGCTATGACCATGGACTACAATATCCTCTTCCCCGTCGCAAGGAGTACCATCTCATATCTCGAATCAGTTCAAGATAATTAATAAAGAGTTTATCATCTATCATTTAACATGATTACAAAAACTTTCTTATACGCACAACATTTTATGGGGCCCGCAGCAAAAAAAAAAAACTCTGACACGTAAAACGAATCTTAATAACATAACATAATCAATTCTCCTATAACATAACTATTATAAAACCCATTAATAAAAGCTACCACATTTAAAGTAATAAAGTGTGTGGATATATATACTATATATATAATATAAAATAATATTAATGGGAAAACCATATTTCTTATCGTTCCACTTTCAAACAAGAATCATATAAATGTGGAATGATAAGAAAAATGATTTTACATTAATGTTATTCTATGTATTTGGTCAGAGATTTTCATTTCTTATAAGATTTAATGAATATAGGGCCCATATTTTTTTTATATCTTCTTTTATATGATTTCACATAGCTCACAGTCACACACATAAAGTATATGTAATAGATCTTTCCTATCATAATAAAGAGGTGGGATATATACTATATATATAATATAAAATAAAATTAATGGGAAAACCATACCAAAATTTTCTACTATCAACTTAATACCTATCTAATCACCATTGGATCACCATTTTCTCTTTTTTCAAAAACTTTTTAACATTCTTTCTCTTTGATTCAATGGTGATTAGATAGGTAGTAAGTTACACACAAAAATTTGGTAGTAGATCTTTCCTATCCATAACAAACATCAAACACTTTCTTTTATTATTTGTTCATATAACAATGAAATATAATACCTACTATAAAATACTCAAAATTCAATTGCAATAATAATCGAGAGACAAACTACATTTTGGAATAAAAGAAGAGTTTCCTTTAAAAAAAAATTTAATGTTTTCATGTTATTAGAGATAAAATTTCTTTTTACACGCGTAAAAGTGTAGTAATTTTTTTTTCTCTTCTCCTCATATAACTCCACATAAACTCACATATTTTATATATATATATATATATATATATATATATATATATGATAATATCTTTAAACATAAAAAAAACATTGAATCCTTAATATATATTATCAATCTTCTAATCATTAAGAATCTTGAAAATGAGAATTCAACGGTGAGGAAGCCAGGTTGAAGCTGGCAAGTAATGTCGGAGACCTGTGTCCACTGATTTAACATTATTCAATGTGTATATGCCATTCCCCCAAATTCTGGTATTAAGACAAAAATTTATTTGATAACAGTAATTGTAATACTAATAGTATACAAAATTAAATATAATAACCTCCTTTTCATATATTCGGAACATGAACATTGAAAGTAACCCCCACTTAACTAGTGTGCAGATTAACTATTGAAATAGGAAAAAATGTTTTCCTTCCTGTCGATAGATTGAAATGTGAGCCATCTTTATTTTTATTTTTAAAAAAATGGTGGGAGTCATGTATGCTGTGTCAGCATGAACCATGATTTATTAGCAGTAATCTAAGAAAACTAATGCGATTTTTTTTAATTATTCTGCCCAAAAAATCAAAATATGAAAAATTGGAGTGAACATGGTAATTAAAATATTGATTTTTCACTATAATTTTATGTTTTTATATTTTTTATCACGACTTTACTAATATTTCAAATACTTTTATGTTTTTATATTTTTTTTTACGTTACAATTGTTTTATAATTTTTTATCCCCTGTCCATTTAAAATCTCAATTTTAACTATTTGGAATGGAGAATAAAAAAAGAAATAAAAGGAGCATGCAAAGAAAGTATAAAGTATAGTTGTTTAATTAAATTTATATTTTAAATTAATTAACTGTGCATAAATCTTTCCTTAATTGGGTGCGGAGAAGACTTAATTTTAACTTTTTTAAATTTTCATAAAAGATAAAATTGATATCATATTCTTAATTATATGGGGTAAATATTTCTATAGCCACTTTAGATAACCTTATCTAAAATGATTGTAGAAATATTTTTCCCTAATTATAACCTACATAGCACGGACATGCAAATGTTTTGAAAATTTGCGTGTCGGAACGTGTCCGATACGGACACATTCCGACGCTCTCGGACATATTCCGACACTCTCGGACACGCGGTCAACCCTCGGACACGCTCGAACACGTTTTTTTGACACACAATCAACTTTTTCGGACACGCGGTCAATGCTCGGACACGCTCGTACATGTTTTTTTTTTTTATTTTGTTAACTAAATATAAAAGAGATAATTTATAAATTCATTTTTTATGTTATGAAATTTGACATGAAAAATTAACAAAGTACGAAAAATTATTTATATTTATATTTATGTTATAAAATTTAAATATTTGATTGGTTATATGACTCTGATTATGGACTCTTATGTTATTAAATATAAATTATATTATATATATTAAAAAATTTATTTAATATCAAAATGTGTCCCAAATTGTCCAAATATAACATTTTTTAGAATTAACGTGTCAGTATGTCGTGTCGTATCGTGTTCCGTGTCCGTATCCGTCCATCATAGATTATAACTATATCATATAAAGTGCAAGCAGACGATGACACAGACAAAGAATTAAATATATATAGACTTATATATTAAATGGAGCGTGACTAAGAGCGCATAACTCAGCATAATATATTCTATGGTAATTCATTGTCTCATTGACACTTATATTATATATGGCCTGCGGGAAGTAGGGATGTCACTATATATGAGTTATGACTATGTTAGATCGGCTTTTTGACCAGTTTTTTTAAATAATTAATTATCAAATTGACCTTGCTTACAAACTATTTCAAAAATTTAACATTGCTTACAAACATAACACAAATATGTCCCTATTTGACCGTTGACCCTCAAGCCTGCCCGGGTACCTCCCTCCCTACCCAGGTATTTTTTGAAAATTTTATCCTACCCAATTAAAAAGGGAGATACCCGGGTATATTTTAAAAAATTAAAAAATATTTAAATTATCTACCCGGATAGAGAGACGAGTAACCGGCTAAATTTTCTGGTTAGAAGGTCATTTGTTTGTTTGTTCTTATCTGATCTCAGAAAAATTATCTGAAAGAGAGATAGAGTCGTAAGAAAGCATAAAACATATGCAATCAAATCAAAGAAACTATTTTACTTATTTAGTTAGCCTTGAAAATGAAATAACAATACCTCATTTTCGATGCCACGAAGTCACGCTTTTCCGCACGGTGGACCGAAATAATTATTACAAGCTGAAACGTCTAAAATAGTATTTTCATTTTCGAAGCCATGAATGAAGTCACACTCTTCCTCATTCAATAAGTTGTGCATTTTACGATTAATTATTGAGTTTTATTAAAAGAATTTTCCGACTTTATCTATCTATCCTCCACCTACCTCATTCAATAAGATGGGTAAGAAATGTAATTCAATGTATAGTCCCATTTTTTGAAAACAACGGTAAAATAAATATACCGGGTACCTCCCTCTTTATCTGGATAGGATAATTTTTTTTAAAAAAATACCCGGGTAGGGAGGGAGGTACCCGGGTATGTTTCATTCATGGTCAACGATCAAATAGGGGCAGATTGATGTTATGTTGTCTGGAGAAATTAAATTTTTGAAATAATTTATAAATAGGATCAATTTGATAATTAATTATCGAAAAAAGATTATAGTGGTCAAAAAGCCATGTTAGATCCCTTCTTCTTTTTTTCGTTTACTATAATGACTTTATTTATTTTATTAAAAATGATCTTTTTTAATTCAAAATTATAAAATAAATAATTGTTTTCATAAATATTTTTTATGAAATTTCGGCATTCTTTAATCGTAAAACTGATTCATATTTAAGATTTGAAATTTATTTTATCATCATTATTATTATTACTCAATTTTTTAAAAAATAACTATTTAAGTGAGTATTTGGAAAAGTTTCCAAGGGCCTAAAAATAAATTTTATAATTTATAATTTTATTAACTAAAGTGACATGAAGAATTATAATATATTAGCTTATAAAATTAATTTTGCTATCAATTATTAAAACGTTATTAGTTACCGACAGAAATTAAAGCCTAAGACGCAGAAATTTTTTTTTTGTAACATCCAATATAGAGAATACCACGTTGTTTTCATCCAATATATTTAATAATAATAAATAAATATATCTAAGAAAATAATTTTAGAAAGATAAACTGGAAATATAACATCCTTCATTATTTATACATGGATGTAACTTAGTACAAATATTTTACATTTTAAATATTTTACATCAATTCCACACATATATTACATTCCTAACTACATAAGGTTACAACATTTATTTAATATATATTTCTCATTCTAGTCTAGTCTATAAATGTAGGTTTCCACACTGCCTGCATGGAATATGACTACAGCTCCTTGGTTCCCAACTATTATGTAGAATTCCCAACGGTCGTCTTAAAAATAAATATTCACAGTACATCCTTCTTCATAAAAAGATAAGTTAGGCATGATGGTTTTCTGGAAAGTTTAGCACAAAATAAGAAAATGTGAGATAATTCTCAGTAATTTTGAGATTTTTAAACTATAACCATTTTCAGCCATAATAATGAAAAATATCAATCTCTCAAGTTTATTTCATAAACTAAATAATAGCATAAATAATAATAAGATTGGATCGGATCGAATTTGAAAAAAAAATCCAAACTAAATGGATGATTATATGACCAAACCGAAGAAATTAGATCAGATGATTTTTGATTTCAAAACCGATCTAATCCAGACCACGAACACCCCTATGTCTTACCAATAAGACATAGTGTAAACACACTAAAAGGACATAAGTTGTGTCCTTTGAAAAGACACACCTTTTCTCCTTAATTTATATATTACTTATAAGGGAAATGTATTTCTCCTTTCATGTGAGAAAAGATTTTTTGGACCAACTAATTACAACTATGTCTTACTGATAAGATATAGTTGTAATTTTAAAAGCTATTTTTTCTCTCTCCTCAGAAGGTTGTTAACTGACATGACGGAGAGAGAAAATATATCTTTAATATTTTAATTATGTCTCACGGGTAAGACATAGTTGTAATTGGTTGCTACAGAAGATTTCTTCTGCAGTGAGAGGAGAAGTTGGAAACCCTACTTACACATATATATATATATATATATGTTAAAAATTTCTACAACTACTTTAGATAATGTTGTCTATAACTACCATTTTTTAACTAAGTCTGACCAGTAACACATAAAAATTGTATTTTTTCTCTTCGTCACGTCAACCGACAATGTCTAAGGAGAAAAAAAAAGAATAACTTTATTGTTATTATAACTATGTCTTACTAGTCAAACTTAGTTAAAAAAAGTATCTGATAATGTTATCTAAAGTGGTTGTAAAAATACTTTTTCACACACACATATGTATGTATATATATATATATATATATATATATAAGTAGTGTCATATTGACAATTTTTTTTTTTTACAAACTACGACCGGTAATACTCTACTCAAGAGTGTATTATCAATTGGATATAGTGTAGTTTGTAAACGAAAAATTTGTAAATATAACTTTCCCTTTATATACTGTGGTGTAACTTTTTAATTTATTGAAGTGTGTAATGTTTTCGTGCCTTAACACTTGAAAGAAGGGTCTACTTTGATAGTGTGATAGTATTATACACTTTTCGTAAGATTATAATTTTTCTTCCTAAATTTGTAATATTTTTACAGACTGACCAAAAAAAAAAATCATAAACTTATGAATAAATGGGGCAACTTATTTAAAAAGATATCTTATTTTCTTCTAAAAATGTAAAATATGTGTTTTTATGTTATAAAAAAAAATGTGTTTTTGACACTATTTTCAATATTTATGTTTTTATACTATCCTTATTCCTTTCATACTTAAGTCACCTTGATTCACAAAAGCATAATGCCAAATGATCAATTGAATTTTAAATTAATACGGTTATAACTCAAGCTCTTTTTTTTTTTTTTTTTTTGGAGAATATAACTCATAAGTTTAGCTATTTACACGACTCTTGTTATTTTTAACATAAACACAAAACATTTTGTTTTATTTTAACTTTTATAAAAATAGTGTTGTGAGATTTAATAAATCTATTGGTGTGCCTTCACCAATAACTTTAGTTTTTTTTTTTAGGTATCCTAATAACTTTAGTTTCTAGTAGTAGAGTTAATTGCGTGACAAATAATTTCAAGACAAAGTATCTATTCTTGTTTTTTTAGAAAAAGAATTTGCACTCAAGATAAACTGCATTTAGAATTAAGAATATAAATTTGGACCCGCAACTTCTGCGAACCAGTGGTTATACAAGTCTAACAAATCTTTTTAAAGTACATTTTTGGGGCACAGTATGGTAGCTGCCCTACAAGTGCTTCCAGAGTTAGAAGAAAAACACAAATGAAATGGTTGAGTGGATTGAATCTAAGTTATATAACCAATGTCAATATTACTAGGTTAGTGTCAAACATTTGGACTTTGACCAGGTGAGGTTGTTTGCTGAACAAATAGCTTGCATAACTAATTATTATTATTATTTGGATTTTATGATTTTAATTATCCTTTCCCGATGAATTAGGTTTCCCATATCCCACGACCCAAACAAGAAAAGTGGTTGGCACTGTGATTAATTCGAATCAAGCGACATAATAATTAGGTTGCGCATGATAATCATTCTGATTCCTAGTACTGTTTCTAAAAAGAATTAATTTTTTTATATTTCTGTGCCATAGAATAATTTCGAAAACTAGATTTATGTTTGTTAATATATTTTATTTTTATTCCGAGAATCAGAATTACGTTTATTTATCGTGCACACCCTTAGACGTGCTGGAATTCATATTGTTACCGCAGCCAACCCTCAAAGTTAATTAAATATTTTCTCAATATTTATGTGTAAAACAGAGAAAAAAATTTGAGCCCTAGAAGCGTTGTAAATATTTGCGAGCCTGTGATTTTTAATTTTGATAAGTAGGAATTTGATACTCTATACTTCGTTAAGAGATATACTTTTTCTATTCGATTGTAGATGATATATAAATTAAAGTTGTAATTAAATTTTAACATAAAAATTAGGGGTTTCTTTTGCTACAATATATAAAATTATATTGAACAACTCCAAAACGACGTAATGTTAGGTACCGGACAAAAACAAGGTTTTTTTAATATAATTCATAATATATGAGAAAAATAAAATTTTCAAAATACCATGCATTTTTTCTTAAACTCCAAAATTAAATTGTTTTTGAGTTTTGAAAATAATTCTGTTTCGTATTGTATGTGAAATATTTTTCCTGGAAAATTAATATTTTGAAAACCAAATTGGATTGGCAAGTTGAATCAGTCTAATCGCAAATAGGTTACTTTTTTTTGAACATTATTTGATTTAATCATAATATGACTATAAGTTTATTCTGATAAATTAATTAAATAATAAGTTATATGTTTTCCAAGTTTAATCTATAATTCTATGTTTAAAACAATGCAAAAGATTTATCCTAACTTTATAATTAAATTTAAGATCACCATAATTAAACGGAATTATTTATAGAAGCTCATCTTATAAAAAGAATTTAAATATAATATTTGCACAACTTTGTAATCATAAACTTTTGCAGGTAGTTCAACTATATCTATTAAAAGAAAAAACTCAATTACAACAATTTGTACTCACAAGAATTTGATATTAATGTTTATATTTTATAAGAGATAAAATTATTTCTTACACAAATACAGAAGTGTGTGACACCTATGTGAGTTTATATGAAGAGAAGAGAGAGAAAAAAATATAGATTTCACATACTTTTATGTGTGTAGATGATAAAATTATTTCTTATAATATAAAAGGGTTTCGATTTTCTCATGCGGTAGGAGAAAATTTTCTCATGTTATAGACACATCCTGTGTGGGGCCCACATCTATTAAAAAAACAAAAGAAAACATTGCACGAAAATCGAAGGGTCACTAGTAAGAGAAAACAACTCTCCTGCAACATGAGAAAATGTTTTCCCAATATAAAAATACCAATTCCAATTAAAGAATCTATAATGAAAGATAATCTTTATATTTTGAATGAGGAATCTCATGCACTACAAAAAATGTAAAAAAAGAATTACACTAGAGAAAAAAAGTGACATAAAGATAATGGGTTAATTTTATAAAACTTTAATTAAAAAAATTAAGAAATGAGACATAAGAACTCACGTGATTTGAATACCCTGAATAAAGAGTTTCATACTTAAAATGTATAAAAATATCATGTAAGTAAAAAAGAATCCCTTAGAACCGAGCATTTTACTATATGATTTTTTTTTGAGATATTTCAATCGGTTCATTGTTTCGCGATTAATTCGATTTGAGACAAATTTCAAGTTTAAAGTTTTAAACCCCTTCCAAAAGATAGTACTCGAGAAAGTCGAACACATATTCTCACTCCTACCTATTCAATTTCCTAATATTAAATGAGCTACCATCATTTTGTCCATATAATTTTTATGAGTTCATTTTTTCTGCAGTCATTGCAGATAAGTTATCTGCAGTAAGCCCAATACGACGTCATTTTGGAGCGAATATCATGATATTTTTGTAATATTAATTTATTTTAGGGTTATTATAATTTTTATAATTATAATTTTTTCATCTTTCAATCTCAAAATGACGTCATTTTGAGAATAAATACTGATAACTTATCTGCAGTAATTGCAGAAATATTTTTTCTAAATTTTCATATATGTACAGCAAACTATGGGTTCATTTTTCTGCAGTTAATACAGATAAGTTATATGCATTGAGCTCAAAACGACGTCATTTTGGGGCAAAAATCAAAGTGTTTTTGTAATTTTAATTTATTTCAGGGTTATAATAGTCTTTATGATTATAAATTTTTAATATTTCAACACCAAAATGAAGTCGTTTAGGGAATAAATGTAGATAACTTATCTGCAGTAACTCTGTAAAAATATTTTTATGACAAACTATACAAAAAATTATTTAATTATTATATACACGTAATGAAGAAGTACATAATCTCACAATTGGATGTGTAGAAGAATCATAATATACAAGATAAAAAAATTACACATGTCTAAGGTGACGTAGGTGGTGATAGTTTTATTTCAACGATGTATAGGGCGCATATACTATGCTATTACTAAAAAAGTATATATATAATTATACTATACTTGCAATAATTTTTTACAAGAAAATGACAATTAAATAACAGGAAAAATATGTATCATTTTAAATAAATTAAATATTTTAAAAGAATTTTAAATGACATAAAGTTGTATCATTCTAAGAATGAGAACGAGATAAATCATGGAAGAATGAGTGAGAGAATTTTTTTTTTAAAAATATGGGTTCTACCCCTCATGAGAGTATAAGAATGTAAGATAAAATGACACACCTTTTTCCTATTAAATAAAGAGAAATATTATACTTACTATCTATTTTTCTATAATTTATTGCAAATTATAATTTATTGTAAATTAATAATTATGATCCCATAAATTACAATCACTAGATTGACGAAAATCAATGATTAAGATTTAGTAGTAAGAAAAATATGTAATAAGTATAACTCTTCCCTTAAATAAATGAGAAAAATAATTCTGCAGCTACTACATATAAGTTATCTGCATTATTTTCAAAATGACATCATTTTGATATTGAAATTCTAAAAATTTGTAAATATAAAGACTATTATAACTTTGAAATAAATTAAAATTATAAAAATACTATGATTTCGGGCCGAAAATGATATCATATTGGATTTATTCCGATGCAGAATAAGCGAACCCTAAATAAATATCGGAAAATCATGCTCTCATGTGACATGAGAGCATGATTTTTTCCTACACAAATTCATTTTCCGTACTAATTAATTTTCTTTTTCTTTTATAATATAAAATGTGGGACCCATATTTAATTTACCTCTACTTTTTTTATCTCATGCAATTCTGCAACATAAGAAAATATGAACCATATATATATAATTATGTATAAAAAAATAAAAAATATATATAATCAGAAAATTTGACTCACCTTCACAATTGTCCTTCTCTCCTGCTCCTTTGGATCTCTATCTCTCTCCGTCCTCTGAGCTTAGATCCTCTGAAGTGAAGGTTTTCTTCTTCTGCTACAACTCCATCTTCTTGTTGTTCTTCATCTCCATTGGAACACCAATTTCGGAGCTTTGAATTGCTGGTTAAACGGTCTATTTTTTAATTTTTATTTTTGTTTGCTGAATTCTGAAGTTGGAGCTTGATCTTCGATCTGGGTTTTTTTGGTCGGTGAGGGAAGTGTATGACACAGTTGGTAGCTGGTGACACTGCTTTCTGTTTGATCTATTGCCAGAAAGAAGAAAAAAAGAAAGAAAGAAAGAAACAAAGGAAAACAAGATGCAGCAAGATCAGCTCAAGAAGGTTGTTTCTTTATCCGATCTCAGGATTGACCCTTTTGTCTGCAGTTTGTTACAGTGCTATGAACTGACTTGGAGTTGGAAGGGGTGAAAAAAAATGGAAAATTGGAAACTGGGGTGGCAGAGAAAGGGAAAAAAAATTATAATTTCAAAGGGATAATGAATGTAACAGTCAAACACTGAGTATGCTGAGGCATTTGTTGTCAAAGTTGTTCCTTCACGTTTTCATACTAGTTCATGGACGTTGAGTAGAGGGTTTTCTGTTTCATACTTTTTGTTGCTCGCTGTTCTTATGTGATTTTTGTTTGGAGGTTTCAATTTTGATTGAGCGTCACTGTTGGATTGATTTCATTTAATCCGAAATTTGTTGATTAATGGTGGATGTTATGGCTGGATTTTGTTCAGTTGCCGTTGAATTTTCTGTGCATTTGATTATTTTTTTTCCGTTTTTGTTAGAATTTTTGCATATTGTGGAGTCCATTTGAATCTATTTATTTTTTTAAAATAATTATTTCTAGTTTTTATGATTCAATGTTAATCATGGCATCTTGCTTGGAGTGATGATTTGTGAAATAATGATGGTCAAACTGCCTTGTGTCTAGCTCTGTAAAGCTGCAAGATTTGGTTAAAATTTATACTTATACGTACTTTGATTCGGTTCCTTTATATATGTTTTCTAGTTGATTGTGGTTATTTTCAATTATTGCTAATAAGTTTTACAGGACATGAAATTTGGCATAATTTATTAATGTGCAGGATATTAAGGAGTTAGAGTTTTTCACTGAGTATGGGGATGCCAACAGATACAAGATTCTTGAAGTTATTGGGAAGGGTAGCTATGGAGTTGTTTGTGCAGCAATTGACACACACACCGGGGGAAAAGTTGCAATAAAGAAGATTCATGACATTTTTGAACATATCTCTGATGCCATTAGAATCCTCCGTGAAGTCAAGTTGCTAAGACTTTTAAGACACCCTGATATTGTTGAGATTAAGCGGATCATGTTGCCACCTTCAAAGAGGGAGTTCAAAGATATTTATGTAGTGTTTGAGCTCATGGAGTCTGATCTCCATCAAGTCATCAAAGCTAATGATGACTTGACTCGTGAACACCATCAGTTTTTTCTTTATCAGATGCTACGTGCATTGAAATTTATGCATACAGGTCTTTTCTCTTTCATATTTTGGCCTTTATATGCATTCTTGTTACGCTTTGTTGTATTTCATAAAATATGGTGCCCAATTGCTTCTAAAGGATCTTATGCATGTTTGCAGCAAGTGTATATCACAGAGATCTGAAGCCCAAGAATATACTGGCAAACGCAAACTGCAAACTCAAAATTTGTGATTTTGGACTGGCAAGAGTTGCATTCAATGATGCCCCAACAACAATATTTTGGACGGTAGTGTGGTTTATTTAATTTGAATTGCATATAGAGCATATGAAATTTATGACTGTTTTTGTACATTCAGTTAGTTGCATTGAGGTTTTTTAATGCTTTCTTTTGGTGCATTTTGCAGGATTATGTCGCTACAAGATGGTATAGAGCACCAGAACTTTGTGGATCTTTCTCTTCTAAGGTATAGTTTGGCCAAAATTATGTATCTATACCATCTATGACATGATAAGGTTATAGTTCTGCTATGGGGGCAACTTTGTTTATGTTTAACAAGAAGTTATTGTATTGACATTATTATTGAGACATGTTTGAATGAATAATAATTTTCCCTACATTGTCATTACATATTAAAAATCTTCATTGGCTTTCTGTGACTAGTTTGCTTTTCTGAGGCTCATATATTCGATTTAATGTTCTCATGATAGGGTGATTTCCCTCTAAATTTTAATCTGAAGGGGAAATCTGATGGTACCCTGCAATGTAACAGTAAACAATCACAAAGAATTAGCAAGAAAATAATTCTATTGATGCAATTAGTCAATGGAGATAACTCCTTTACAAACACAGCGATAATGGTGAATACAAAAACAAAACAACACTGACTCTTCACCCTAATTACAGACTCCAACATACAGTAGCACACCATTATTGAACACTAATACAGGACATAGAATTAAGACTCCAACACTAATGACAATATAGAAATGATAACAGTAATCAAAACTCCCTCAACAAGGCAATCGACCACCTCCTTCCCTTTCCAACCCCACTATTGCAATATTCTTAAATATCCCCCACGTTTCCTTCTCTCCCCTTATAACTAACTCTCCATTCTCTACACCACCCCCATTTTCCTCCCCATTCAGAGCCAGCCACATGTCATCCTTTCTTGTAACAAACTGATACAGACCAAACACTAATCAACAGATTGAAAGGAATAAATGCCAAATTTGGATCTGAATCTTATACTTTTATATATTGAAACCACAACTACAAACAGAGACTCTTAACAACCAAACTTGCAGAAATTAGGAAATTACAATGGCAGAAAAGAAATCACAATGCAAGAAAAAAGTAAGATAGTGTGGAACACATATGAGAGGCTCCACTCTCTCCCAATCCCAAAAGGGCCCAAGCAATTCCCAAAGACTCTAGATACCCTCACTCTTCTACTTCCTTGCTATTTAACCATCTCCACCTCCCTTCCCACGCCATTCTGTTGAAACTAATTTGGTGAGTCAGCAAAGGCTGGGCCCACATTATTTTAATCCTTCCTATACATACATGATCTTTGGCCAGATCGTATCAATACTCCCCCCCTTTTAAGTACCTTGTCCTCAAGGTGCAGATAAGCTCTTGAGAACTTTATTCCGGGATCCCACTGCTTGAATTGAAGGGATGCCTTTATGCAAGACGTATAGTTACTTCCTCCAGGATCCCAGAGCACTTTTGTTGTCATTCCATTATCACCCTTAAGCACAAGTAGAGCCAAACCACAAACTAAACTAACAACAAATTCAACTGCCCATTGCTCGGCCATGCCCACGTCAAAAGGACTAACCGGAGAGTTGTCCCAAAATAGTTTGAGTGATGGTTTCATCATGATTCATGCATAGGCAGCCTTAGCATTTTTGTTTTTATTTTTTTCTGCAATAATCTTCTCCATAAAGCAATTACCATATATTTGGTTTTTCGAAAACCCATATTGTTGGCCAGAAACAATATAGGTGAACTTTAAATCAACCATAGCTTTTGCTGGTTCGAAAAACTTATCTTTGTCAGAGAAAACCATCGTCTAGTGACCATACGAGCTAGCATTTTCTCCTGCAAATTCTATGAAGTGCTGAAGATTCGAAGCTTGCCAATGGTAAATCAGTCCTCACACTAGCAATTGCCCTTTGTAAGATGCCCACTGACGAGTAAGCTCCTCCTTATTTTCTTCAAAACAATCACTTTTTATACGTTCATGGAAACTACCCCATCCATCATGATATATCTTTATCTGGCAGAATAAAATTGATACTCCATCTTCATTTTTCTTATCGCATTCTGCAATAAAATATAGAGACACAACATCGCTTGATCGCTTGTCCTCCATTTCGAGCTCCACACAGAGCGTTCCATTGTATGAGTGAAAGATCCTCCACTGCGAAATGCTTTCTAACTGAACCTCCGGCCACCAAATGGAGATGGCGACAGCCTCACCTCTGAAACCCATGCTTCTTCTCACCTTGTTATGTTTCCTCTGGCAGTCCACGTAACCAACCGAGAAAGTTAGGTTTTTCTGTTGATAGAAAAAATGGGCCAATGGGTCCATGGTTAACCAGGCTGGTTGGCTTGTAATTGTAAGCCCACTATCCGAAACGGTCCAATTCACCCCAATTTGATGACACTCATATTTTTTGGGCCCACTTGCCTCAACCAAATTTATGGGCTCAGATGTCCACTCCTTACATAAATCTAATAAGAAGAAATAATTCTTTTCAAATTGGGCTAATACTACCATTTCTGAATCGAGAATTTGGGCCGGGTTTAAAATTTGACCCAAGTTTTTGGTTTCCTTAGTTGGATCCTCCTTCTTCCTCTTGCACATTCTGAATCGCCTCTTTTTTCTAGAATTACGCAGCGATGAACATTCTAATGTCACAAAAAAATTCAACTCTGGAGGTTTGTGTAATGGTGGTGGCTTTTCCACCGCCTCTCCTTCTTCACGCATTTGCAACCATCTTCTTCCCTCATGGTTGGACCGTTCAAAGCCCTCCATCTCCTTAAGAAAAAATAGATCTGGTGGATCCACAACCATGGCTGTTGGTTGCCTTTTCAAAGCTACTTCTCCATTTTCTTCTTCACTTTCCATAGTCTCTTCATGCTCAACATCTTCTCCCTTAATCACCTCTCTCTTTGCATCTCCTTCTGTCTCGTGTTTCCTCAAAGCAATTTCTGGATCTGTTTGTTCATCCTTCATCTCACGAATGTGGCTAACAGACTGGCACCTCCTTAGATCGTGATCTTTGTTGACTGGTTCG
This sequence comes from Gastrolobium villosum, assembly GCA_032173675.1. Classification (NCBI taxonomy): domain Eukaryota; kingdom Viridiplantae; phylum Streptophyta; class Magnoliopsida; order Fabales; family Fabaceae; genus Gastrolobium; species Gastrolobium villosum. Next base: position 15,154 of record JAVKPL010008574.1, on the reverse strand, counting down.
CTAGAATTGAAGCCCAGATCCCGATCATCTACCTTGGCGTGATCCTGATCATCTACCTTGGCGTGATCTTTTCTGTCTTGATAGCTACAATTGTAGCTCACATCATGTTCATCTTCTTTGGCTTTCTTTTCTTTCAACAGTTTGGTCTACTCTACAAAGTCTCGATTCATCTTTGTTTCTGAACTAGGACGTTCTATTTCTTCTTCGTCGTCGCAAAGATATAAATCTGGATCGTATTCTGGTTGATATTCCTTTAGCATCGCCATGGAGAGATCCCACCAACTTGCCTTCAAATTCGATCCCCTCCAGAAAAGGTACCAGATGCGTGCATGTCTTTTCAGTCCTTTTGTCGCTTCTGATATTTTCTTAGTTTTCGGCGTTCCTTTAGCTTTGAAGTATTGCTCCATTTGAATTTGCCATCCATAAGCTTCTACTCCATCAAACACTGGAATCATTTTGAAATAACCTTGATTGATTTTTTTTATTAGCGTGGTTTAAAGCTACCGGATCGGATAGCTCTGATAACAATTGATACAGACCAAACACTAATCAACAGATTGAAAGGAATAAATGCCAAATTTGGATCTGAATCTTATACTTTTATATATTGAAACCACAACTACAAACAGAGACTCTTAACAACCAAACTTGTAGAAATTAGGAAATTACAATGGCAGAAAAGAAATCACAACGCAAGAAAAAAGTAAGATAGTGTGGAACACATATGAGAGGCTCCACCCTCTCCCAATCCCAAAAGGGCCCAAGCAATTCCCAAAGATTCTAGATACCCTCACTCTTATGCTTCCTTACTATTTAACGATCTCCACCTCCCTTCCCACGCCATTCTGTTGAAACTGATTTGGTGAGTCAGCAAAGGCTGGGCCCACATTATTTTAATCCTTCCTATACATACATGATCTTGGGTCAGATCGTATCTAACTCTTTTCTTTTCTTTCCCTGTTGTATCCTTCCTTTCAGCCACTACACGCTCTTCATTGGAATTGGGCTGTTGATTAGTCTCTTCATTGCTCTTGGGCTGTCCATGTTGGTTTTGGGCTGACTTATCTCTCTTCCTCCACTTCTTGCGTCTATATACCAAAGCTAGTGGTCCATCAACACTTCCCTCTTTAACATCAACCTTATCCTCAAGGTGAAAAGATGGAAACAACTGTTGCAACTCGTCCATATCTTCCCACGACCACTCACATTTAGGAAGGCCATCCCATTGCACCAACACCTCAATGCGACCATTCAATAATCTATGCGCATTCACAATTGCTGCTGGTTGAACCTATAACTCCAACGATTCTGATAAACACTTTGGCAATGGCAGGACAAGTACATTTGGGTTGACAACCTTCTTCAATAAGGACACATGGAACACTAGGTGCACCATGGAATAACCAAGGAGTTTTAACGGGTAAGCTACTGGCCCCACTCTCTCCTCCACCTCAAATGGACCATAGAACCTAGTATTGAACTTCTGGTTTAAGTGTTTGGCCAATGACCTCAACTTGTAGGGTTGTATTTTTAGATAAACCATTTCTCCAACATCATGGACAAACTCCCTTCGACCCTTATCAACCTGCTTCTTCATTCTCTCTTGGGATTTGCAGAGATTGATTCTCAGATCTGCCAATATTGCATCTCGAGCCTCTAGCCACTTATCCTCTGCTGCTATCGAAGCTGTCCCTTCATCCAATTTGACAATGGAAGGAGGATCTCTCCCATACACAACCTTGAGGAGTCATTTGGGTAGAACGGTTGTAAGTGCTGTTGAACCAAAATTCACCCTATGGAATCCATTTGGCCCAACTCTTAGGATGCCCACTTGCAAAGCAACATAGATACGTTTCTAAGGTTCGGTTCACCACCTTCGTTTGACCATCCGTTTGGGGATGGTAAGTGGAACTGAATTTCAATTTTGTTCCCGAAAATTTGAATAGATCGCTCCAAAATTTGTTGACATATACTCAGTCACGGTTGGAAACAATAGACTTAGGAAACCCATGCAACCTAATTATGTCCTTAATAAACAGTAAGGCCATATCTTCTGCCGTGAATGGATGAGTGAGAGTAATGAAGTGAGCATATTTAGTGAGACAGTCCACCACCACCACAACTGTGTCTTACACTTTTGGATTTTGGTAAACCAGCCACAAAATCCATTGATAAATCCTCCCAAACCTGATCAGGTATATGCAAGGGTTGCAGCAACCCCACAGGCATCAATCCTTGATATTTTTGTTGTTGGCAAACACCATGTTCCTGCACAAACTTCTCAACATCTTTTCGCATCCCTTTCCAATTAAAAACAGTTGCCAATCTCTTATACGTCTTTGTAGCATTGATACGACACGTGACACGACGCGTGACACGACACGTGACACGTCAATCCTAAAAAAATATGGATTTCGACACGTTGGGACACGTTTTAATATTAAATAATATTTTTAATTTATATAGCGTATATCTCATTTAATATTCAATAATTTGACAAAAAATGAAACTAAATTAATAATACACATTTACACGTTATAAAGGTGGAAGCTTTAATAAAAAAATAGGAGCTGGTTGAGAGACGGAGATAATATCAGATAGAGAGAGAGATCAAATCAGATTAGAAAGAGAGAGATCAAATCAGATTAGAAAGAGAGAAATTAGAGAGAAGGAAACACAACAAGAGAGTAATAGGGATGACAACGTTGGTGCTGAGATGATCTCTTATCTACTTAAGGGGAAAAAAAGGCAAAAAAAATTTGATATGATCAGGTGGAAGCTTTATTAATATACTTTAATTTTTAGAAAAAATATAATATTTTTACAAAAATGCCATTTGAGCTTGTCGGAACGTGTCAGACACAGTCAAATTCGCGTGTCGAAATGGTCAACGTGTCGGGAATGTTGACCTCGTGTCAGACACAGTGTCGGAACGTGTCGGAGCGTGTTGGACGCAACATCCCTATTTTTTGGAGTGTCCGTGCTTCCTTATTATATGTTCTCATTCCTCCTGAATGTGTGCCCCATGGTGTGAGTGAAACTCGTACAAAATCTTCGGAATTTGTGGTGATGCTTGCGGAATAACTAGCCTATCTTTGAACCCTAGGTAGCCCTTGGCCACTCTATAACCTGGACGAGAGCTAGAATTCTGCTTGACGTCGGTCATAGTGGACTTGATTTCTGGATCCGAGAATGCCTCCTCAGCTAGAAGTTGCAGATCCGGGCTAGAGGTGACAAATAATTCATTATACTCCATTACTCGAGACAAGGCGTCTACTGCCTTGTTCTCATTACCAGTTTCATATTGCACCTTAAAGTCAAACCCCATGAGTTTAGTCATCCATCGTTGTTGCCCTTTCACCAACAACCGTTGTTCCATCAAATATTTCAAGCTCCGCTGATTTGTCCTTACTATAAAATGACGCCCCAACAAGTAATGACGCTATTTTTGCACTGTAAAGACAATGGCTTTAAGTTCTCTCATATACTGACATCCTCTTAACATGTTCTGTAAAAGCTTGACTCAGAAAGGCTATGGGGCGTCCCTTCTGCATCAAAACAACACCCATTCCCACTCCAGACGCATCTGTCTCCACTATAAAAATTTCAACAAAGTCAGGTAGAGCTAAGTTTGGCAACTACATTATTGCTGCCTTCAGGTCATTAAAAGCTTGCATCTTTGCGTCATCCCAAATAAAGTTATCTTTTTTAAGCAATTTGGTTAAAGGCTTAGCTATGTGTCCATACTACGAACAAACCTTCGATAATACCCCGTTAAGCCTAAAAATCCCCTCAATGCTTTAAGAGTGTTGGGTGTGGCCAATTTTTAATGGCCTCTACCTTGGAGGGGTTTGCTCGAACACAAGTCCCACTGATAATATGATCAAGATATTCTAATTCAGTTTTGACAAAATTGCACTTTTTAAGGTTTGCACAAAAATGATTCTTCTCAAGAATTTGCAACACCTATTGCAACTGAGCAAGATATTGTTGCTCATCCTTGCTGTAAATGAGGATGTCGTCAAAGAAAACTAGAATATATTTGCGCAAAAAAGGCCGAAAGACTTCATTCATCAAGGATTGGAACGTCGAAGGGGCGTTTCGCAACCCAAAGGGCATTACTAAGTGTTCATAATGGCCTTAACGAGTTTGAAAAGCCGTCTTCTCAATATCCTCTGGTTTCATTCTTATCTGGTGATAACCAGACTTAAGATCCAACTTTGAAAAAATTGCAGCATCCCCAAGTTCGTCCAGAAGCTCATCAATTACCGGCAATAGGAACTTATCCGGAATTGTAACATGGTTCAGTGTCCTATAGTCCACACAGAAACGCCAACTCTCGTCTTTCTTTCTAACCAGTACTAGAGGACTGGAATAGGGGCTGGTACTGGGACGGATCCACCCTGCTGCTAACATATCCCTCACAAGTTTCTCAATTTCTTCCTTCTGATAATAAGGATAATGATAAGGTCGTATATTAGGGACAATCGACATACTTGGTAGCTCCAATTTGACTCCGTGACATTTCCCTGGACTGCTGACCTGGTACCCATCTCCCACTACTACGTTGTGCGCACATGCCTTGTTGACTGGGATGCCCAACTCCGTAGCCAAGTGATCTGCCAAGACGTTGTGTGATGCACCCGAATCGATCAACACCATTTTCTTGCCACAAATTTCACCCCACAACTTGAGCAACTTGCTAGAAGTCAAACCCGCGATGCTATGTACACTCAATTGGAGCGCCTCCCCTGTCTCTGGCCCATTTTCTGTAACGATAGCTTCTACCCCTTGATGTCAGATTCACCAACCCCCAACAACATCAAGTTAAGATTGGGGTTCTGATAGATATGATCCGGCGAATATAGTGCATCTCAATGATAGCACAAGTTCCGACGTCTCTTATTGATGAGCTCTTCAGGTGACAGGCGTCTATATCGAGCTCTGCTTCCTCCATTGGCGTTAGGGTTCCGATTAACAAAAGCCCCATTACCTGTTGTATTAGACGTTGCACTTTCGTTGTTTGCTGTTTGAGGAGAGCCCACCTCAGTGGTTCGGTTCGTTTGGGTCATGTTACGCGGCCCACCTCTTACAGGCCCAGTTCGTCCTTCACCATTTGTTGTATTATACCTGTTTTCAGCACCAACGGCTCTATTGGGCAACGCTGTCCATGTATAATGGTCTTCATTTGGCCCAGGCCCATTACCAGCCTTTCCCATCGTTGTAGGGGTGGCAAATCGTGTTCGTGGGTCGGGTTCGGGTCGACCTGTGTCTGACACGAACACGAATAGATTCAACCCGAACACGACCCGATTAATTATTAGTGTCAAAATTCTCAACCCGAACACGACTACTTTTTGATGAGCTCTTCAGACACGACCCGAAAAATCTTATAATATAAGTGTGATCCGTTTATTACACGACTCGCCCCAAAAAAGCACCAAATCTGATTGCAATATAACAAAAAAAAAATCTTCAATAAAAAGAAATCTAGAGTATATATATATTTTTTATATCATTCAATAAAATTACCATAATAACCTTGAAAAAATAAAAAAAATTATATTTGCGGGTCAGAGCCCACCTCACGGGTTGACCAGTTCGTCCTTCGACACGAATATTTTCGTGTTATATTTTTCAGCCCGAACACGACCCATTTATTAAACGGGTTGACCCGAACACGAAATTTCGTGTCGTATAATGGTCTTCATTTGGCGGGTCGTGTCTTAAATTGCCACCCCTACATCGTTGTCCCTAACCTCCCCAAGACTATCTCCCTTTCTTCGACTCTGTGTGCTAGAGTCTTTACCTGTTCTAGGTCGCGCAAGTTATGGAAACGGATCTCTCTCGTGTCTCCTCCTTCAATCCATTAAGGAAAGCCGCTTGCATAATTTCTTCATCGGCGTGGCAGAGCGGTGCTGATAACAGCTCAAATTTTCTCGATATTTTGCAACAGACCCTTTTTGTCAAAGTCACATGAGAGCCTCATATGGGTTTCTAGAAAAAGATGAGTGGAACCGTTGCGGAACTGCAAAGCGAAAATCGTCCCAATTAATGGCCAGGTTTTGAGGTTCCCACCATTGGAACCAATTCAGGGCCTTACCTTCTAGGAAAATCGAAGCCGTCTCTATCTGTTCTTCCTCCGGAATCCGGTTTATTCAGAAATATCGCTTCGCTCTGTAAATCCATCTATATTGATCTTCCCCAGCAAAGTACGGAACCTCTACTCTTAGCATTGGTGTTCGTCATGGTACCTCCACCGCCGGCATCTACTCCGTTCCTCCCTGCTCCACCGCTGTTGTGCTAAACATGTTCATTCATATTTAGACGCTGCTCCATTCGATCCATAAATTTCATTGGCGTCACGTTAAATTGCTAAATCAGATTTTCTACTCCCACCAGATGCCTATTAGTCCCACCGGTGCGTTGCTCATTTTGCCCTAACCTCTGTTCGATTTTCTTCTACTCTAGCCTCCATGCATGACCTTAGCATTCACAACGCTTTTAGGATCAAAAGCTTTGATACCAATTTGATGGTACCCAACAATGTAATAGTAAACAATCACAGGGAATTAGCAAGAAAATACTTCTATTGATGCAATGAGTCAATGGAGATAACTCCTTTACAAACATAGCGATAATGGTGAATACAGAAATAGAACACCACTGACTCTTCACCCTAATTACAAACTCCAACATACAGTAGCACACCACTATTGAACACTAATACAGGACATAGAATTAAGACTCCAACACTAATGACAATATAGAAATGATAACAGTAATCAGAACTCCCTCAACAAGGCAATCCACCACCTCATTGAGCTTCCCTTTCCAACCTTACTATTGCAATATTCTCAGATATCCTCCACGTTTCCTTCTCTCCCTTTTATAACTGACTCTCCATTCTCTACACCAGCCACATGTCATCCTTTCTTGTAACAAACTCTTTCTTTTCTTTCCCTGTTGTATCCTTCCTTTCAGCCACAACATGCTCTTCATTGGAATTGGGCTGTTTGATTAGTCTCTTCATTGTTCTTGGGGCTGTCCATGTTGGTTTTGGGCTGACTTATCTCTCTTCCTCCACTTCTTGCGTCTATATACTAGAGCTAGTGGTCCATCAAAATCTAACCACATTTTGTGGTTTGAGTTTAGGGTAGAGCTATGGAGTTTTGAGTATCATCTTCATGTTAGATGTCTGGCATGGAATATAAAATTTGAGTAATTGTTGTTGAAGGAAAATTTAGTACAACCTTTCCAGCATAGTAGATAATTGCGCTGCAATAGCGCCACGAGCCGCGCCGTATGGGCGTTGCGGTGCCTCGCAAGAAACTGCGCCCCGTCACACCGGAATGCAATAGCGGCCATTGCAATCGCATTTGCGGTCATATTGTTGTCATAAGGAAAAATGTCAATTTTTTCCTAAATTTAAATGTGTAACAGAAAATTTAAGGGTTTTATAGTCTACCTGCGTCTTTCTATGCCACTTCTACTATCTCTGCCTTTAAAAAATGTTTCTTTTTGTCATTATTTTTGTTATATATCTATTCCGCTATTTCCGCAACCGCAACCCGCTATAACGCTATAGCGTTTTTCGGGGTTGGCCGCGACTTGCCGCAATCCGCATTTGATAACTATGCTTTCCAGATACCCGTAAGCAGGTATTTGGAGGAAATTAGACTTGGGCAGCTGGGAATAGAATGGTGTGCAACTTAATACAATTTTATGTCAACACTACGGTATACTTTCTGTTGTTTGTCACTTTCTTCCCACTATGTTACATAACAAGGGCAATCATGCTTAATCCAGAAAGGAGAAATTGAAAATGTATTTTGCTTGCTTGACTTGTAAGGACGTTGCACTTATTTCTGTATGAAATGCTTTCTGTGTGTTTTATAGTAAACAGTAATGCCTAGATTATAATAATTCTTGTTCAGGGAGGACTATTGATCTCTCCTGGAAGTTGAATTTATCTGTCTTTCAGGTAATTGTGTCAGTTTGTCTGTTTCCCTGAAGTGGTTTGGTTGGAAGGTGTAATTTTCCTTCTTTAATATTCTGATTTTGTTGGTATTCTTTTTTTGCAGTATACACAAGCAATTGATATATGGAGCATTGGATGCATTTTTGCAGAGGTGTTGACAGGAAAGCCATTGTTTCCTGGTAAAAGTGTTGTGCATCAATTAGATTTGATTACTGATCTTCTTGGGACACCATCACCTGAAACTATTACAGGAGTATGGACCATTGTTTTTTGTTTCTCTTTCACTTAAATTGTATTCTTATTTGCTTGTTATTGTTGGTTCTTTCGTAAAAACTATTTAAGAAGTATTTGGCTATTAAATTTATGCAGGTTCGAAATGACAAGGCAAAGAAGTACCTTGTGGAAATGCGGAAGAAACCTCCTGTGCCATTTGAACAGAAATTTCCAAATGCTGATCCGTTGGCACTTTGCCTAATGCAAAGGCTTTTAGCATTTGATCCAAAGGATAGGCCAACTGCTCAAGAGGTATCTGTTTATCCATTATGTCATATGTTATGCCCCATCTAGGGAGTTACAGTGAAGTGTGTTTCAGGATCTTTGTATTGATGTTGTCTTTTTTTTGTTCAACATAAATCTGAAAAAAAAACCATTCTGCATGTTTGGTAAAACAGGCACTAGCTGATCCTTTCTTTAAGGGTTTGGCCAAAGTTGAGAGAGAACCTTCTTCTCAGCCAATTTCAAAAATGGAATTTGAGTTTGAGAGGAGACGGGTGACAAAGGAGGATGTTAGGGAACTAATATATCGGGAAATACTGGAATATCATCCTCAGCTGCTTAAAGATTACATGAATGGAACTGAAGGCACAAACTTCCTCTACCCTAGGTCAAAACTTAATACCCATTGCTTATTTTACTATTCTAACATAGATGCACATATCACTTATAAATATATGCAATGCTTATTATTTACGGAGATAAGTTCCTTGCAGTGCAATAGATCAATTCCGAAAGCAATTTGCTTATCTTGAGGAAAATCATGGTAAAAATGGCCCAGTGATTCCTCCAGAAAGGAAGCATGTCTCCCTTCCAAGGTAAGACTAACATGTGCTAACCATGGAAGGCTTTGTAGTTACTGTATTTAATTTCTCGCTATCGAATGGTGGTTCGCATGTTGAGTTTGGTTGATTGTTTTAACTAAATATTCTCTGAAGGTCCACTGTTCACTCTAGTACAATTCCTCCAAGTACACAGCCATCTTTTTCTCCTTATGTGAACAAGCAAATCAAAGAAGACGCATCAAAGATTTCCAGAGCAGCAGAATCAAATTCTGGCAGTCAATTAAGGGGTGCACGACCTCCACCAAGGGTGCCAGCAGGTATAAACTATATGATTAATGTGGTGCTTGGCTTAATTTTTTTTTGGGAGGGGGTATAAATGAATTTGTTAGAATTTAGAAGCTGGAAAGGTACAGAGGAGGACAACATAACAGTAAAAAAAACTACTCCCCATTAAACCCGACTAGCGAGTGTGGGGTGGAGAAAATCCTTGTACGCAGTCTTACCCTTGCATAATTGCAAATCCTGGATTCAAACCCATGACCTTTCAGTCATGAAGGAATAGTTTTACCACTGCTCCGGTTCGCCCCCTTGACAACATAATAGTAAAAGAAACAAAAATGAATAACATTAGCTCGGGAAAACTATTCCGGGCGTTTGGTACAAGGATTTTGGCAAGATTACCGGGAAACTGAATTTTTCAAAATTTTAAATTTTCGGATATTATCGTAAACTGGATATAAAAATCATATTTTTAAAAATCGAGATTTCCAGGCAAAAAAATATTTCTCCTGTACCAAACGACTGTTAATCATATTTTTAAAAATCGAGATTTCCAGGCAAAAAAATATTTCTCCCGTACCAAACGACTGTTACTTCCCTCTACTTGTATTATATCATTAACCAATTTTTTCTTTCCTTGCCACAGCTAGACCAGGTCGAGTTGTAGGGCCAGCTCCGCGCTATGACAACGGGAGAAACATAAAAGATACTTATGACTCAAGGATCTTCTACCGAAATACACTTCCTCAAGCAGTCTCTCCGCACTGTTTCCATAGGATGCAGCCGGCTAACACAAGATCTATATCAGAAACACACAAGGATATTTCACAAGGCAATCATCAGCTCCCATCCCACCAGTATAACGTGTCAGCCAGACCAGTACCTATTGATCTTAATACCAACCCATACTACCAGCAGGGCAATAATGATCACTTAAATGATCCTGTCACTACTATTGATGCAAAACTGCTACAGGCACAATCTCAATTTGGTGCAGTTGGTGCTGCAGCAGTAGCTGTTGCCGCTCACAGGCATTCAGGGGACTTTCAGGTTGGATTGTCATAGGTTGGGAAGTCTTAAAGAGATACATGATGCTCTATGCTAATATGGATGGAGTTGGAGGGAAGGAAGTTGATTAAATTTTAGACGGGTTTAGATTTGATTTTCCACTTTTGCTTTCAGATTACCATCCTTGTAATTATATGTACATCATTTAATTGATTAATAATAAAAAATTTGATTGTTTCTCTCCATCTTGATTCAAAAATTATTTAAGGTGGAGGAGAACTTGGAATTGTAAATGAATTCTATGTAGCCAATGTTGTGATAGAAGTGCCTTATAGAATGGGACCTTCTGCTGTAAATGAGGTAACATTAGTTTGCCATAGTAGATTACTATAAGAAATAGTAAAAAATCACAAGTTAGCTATAAAACAGCGGTATTGCTGAGTAGAACATATGAGAGGGTTTTATAAGTAGACATTTTGTTATATTGAAATTTCATTAAGCATGTTTTGGGATAATAATATCAAAGTTGCTAACTGTTATGTATATTTCAGTCCCTAAGTCAATTGATGGCAAGTGCCTCTCCGCAGGTTTATTACCTGAATCCTGCATTAAATATGTTAAACAACAATTACTAAGTATTTCTATCACTTGTTATTAATAATCATGCCAAAATTGATAAATGAGCTCATAATTAAAGATGTTATATCATAGGATTGTTTTTAGGGTAAAGTATGTGTCATTTCAAAGGATGTAAAATTGTGTCATTTTAAGAGAGAGAAAGAGACAGATAAAGGAGGAGAGAGAGTTGATAAAAAAAAATAAAGGTATGAGTCCCACTTCTTTGCGAGAGTGAAAGGATATAAGTTGTGTCATTTAGAAAGATAAACATTTTTCCCTTATTTTTAAGACAAAAAACATTAAACTTGCCTGATAAAAATAGTGATTGAGAGAGCCTTCCAACATCAAGCTCCCATGTTCTTGGATCACCAACCCATCCTTCACCTTTCTTTGTCGGGTACCCGTATTCGCCCCAAACCGGGTGGGGCAAAATTTGGAGTATCTCTTGAGGCTGCGGGTTGCTATATGGGTCAGAGGTCTTTACTGGTTTCTCCAAGTGAATGACATTACCTGGAGCATGGCGGCGTCGGTCCAGGAGGACATTGTTGAAGCTGGTTGGGTTTGCACCATGGTTAAATTTCCGGGTTAATGATCATTTCCCTGTATCTGGTAACATCAGAGGTGACATCCCCATTGTTCTTCCAACAACTTCCTATGTCCATGTGGTAGAATTGCCTTTTTGGACCCCCTCCCCTCTTGATATCAAGGGTGAATCTTACCTTAAAATGTGGAGACTTTGGTACCTATATATACATAAATTTTCATATTATGATGACTTAGGAAGCATATAAGGGAAATGCTAATAAGTTTCTAAATAGAGGGAAACAAACTCACTATTTTTGACATGCCTCGTTTCATAGTGGTATCCACCAGAGAATCCTGTTGTAGCATCTGATCTCAAATAGAGCATTAGCCATGGATAGATATTTAGAAGATGTCTTCAACACATGGTGAAAGATCCAGCTTCCTTTACCCACTTCCTTCTCCCAAGTCACAGAGTAATAATAGGTGTCATTCACATAAGCTACCGTTGCAGCATTAGCATTCAAGTCCCATGAGCCATAGAAACTTCCCCTCATGATCTTCCTTTCCTTTTGATACAGTTTGGTATAGTTGTGGTGCATTGAAGGCATATTCATACACCCTTTTCCAGAGCATGGAAACTCGGGCACCTGTGGGAAGGGCTTTGCTTTGAAGCAATTTTTTGGGCACACTGCAGCTAAGGTGTAAGGCTTGGCTCAGTGGTAAGCATGCTTACCGTGATGTCCAAGGTCCCGGCTTCGACTCGGCCTCTCCGCAAAAGCGGGGGTAAGACTTGACTCGTATGTCCTTCCCCAGACACTCACGAGTGGGTATTGAACTGGGTCGGCCCTACTCTTGAGCGTTATCATCCAGAACTGCCATGGCCTTGGAGTATCTAAAACTTCACATTTGCTACCCAAGTATTACTCCTTCCTAGCTGCATACCTGTTCTGCCATTCATGCACTTTGTGATCTAAGCCCACCTCTTCTGCTAGCGATCATCCAAATATGACTTTGGTCAAATTTTAAGAATTAAACTAGAGTTTTAGGGATAGGAAGAAATAAGATTGAAATACAAAAATATACTAGGGATAAGGATAAGGATTAAAGGTAAGGAAAAGTATATGAAAATTACATCTCATCATATTAAGGATATGTAATTCTGATTTTAACTCAGTATACAAATCATTCAATCATATTGTTGATGAATATCACATGCAATAGGCAAGAAACCAAATGAGTGGGGCGTGTGCATAGGGTAGTAAAAGAATGGGGTTTTATTAGTTCAAATCCTAGGTAAAGAAACTTGATTAAATCCTATGCGAAGTAATTTAGGACAAGTGACAAATTTTTCACGCTCTATGCCACGAAGGAGATTAGTTCCATTCAAATGGATGAGGATATTCCTCGAAAACCAAAAAAATAATAGTGTTTCAAAAGTGTATACATATGACATTTAACCTTTATTTATAGAGAAGATTTAGGAAAGTTTAGGTAAGAATAAGACCTGCATTTTTTATTTGATAAGGCCCATTATTTATGATTTGTATTTCGAATCAAGATTGGTTTGGACTTGTATCTTATAGAGGTGTGTAATTTATTATATGGTCCAGAACAATTGTAAAAATAGTTTTTTATTTATTTGCCAAATTAGATATTTATTATCCCGGTAGGGGGAGTATTATGAATAAAAGATAAAGATATAAAAATTACATTATATTATAGGGTAAAGTGTGTGTTATTTTAAAGGATGTAAGGTTGTATCATTTTAAGAGAGAGAAAGAGATAGATAAAGAAGGAGAGAGTTGACAAAAAAAAAGTGTGGATCTCACCTCTTTGTGAGAGTGAAAGGATATAAGTTTTGTCATTTAAAAGGATAAATATTTTTCCCTATATTATATCATGGATATGAACATAGGATTCTAACTTATTATAAAAATCACACCCTTTATTTGGTCACCTTAGAGTAATGAAAGATCTACATATCATTCCTATATATACTTCAAATGAATTGATCAGTTGTTGCTCAAGATTAATTTTATATGCATACACTGAGCATTCATAGACTATATTATTTAAAGATGGGCCACTTTGATGTTCACAATATCTGACAATATCAAAGTAATCTGCCATTCTTGGGCTTCCTGTGTTTGGTGCTTCTTTCCCAACCTCATTGCATTGATTCCACGATTCAATAGCAACTCTACGACTATCTCTTCTCATGCCTGGATCGCCAATGACTGATATATAATCGTGATCATTCCATGCTGCATAGACTTCAAACAACAAAAGTGCACACGCAGCTGCAGCTAGAGTTGAACAACGTTGAAGCATCCTTTGCTCCATACTAGAGTAACAAAAAGAGTGTGAACTGAGATGCGTGGCACAAGTATATGTGCCTATATATATGGCTAAGATTTGTTATTTTACCTCTTCGTATCATTCGAATAAGCAATTGTGGAACCTTGCATGGAAGTGGCATGGTCCCCACAAAATTCAACTCTTCCTTTGGCTTCTCCTTCATGACAAGCTGCTCACTAACGACCAGAGGGTTCGCAGAAGGATGTGTGATTCTGCTGCTTGTTTGCGTTGTGGTCATCCTTTGGAAGATAGAATCCATGTGCTAAGAAAATTGTGCCCAGCGAACTTCAATCCAACTTCTTTGGTCTTCCTTTTGATAATTGGGTGGGGTTGCACCTGAATAATAGAAGTGATTGCACCATGGGGGAGGATACTAGACTTTGGTTCGACACTACTTGTTGGTGCATCTGGAAGGACCGTAACAGCTTCATCTTCAACGACACAACCCCCAATCCTCTCATCTTCATAGGTCATGTGAACGCCCTTCTTGTTGAGTTGAAAGGGATATTGCTGGGGTTAGAAGTTGCTTGGGACCATTGCTACAGGAAGGTCTGGTTGGAGAGTGACTCTACTGTGGTAGTCAGCCTTGCTAAGGATGGTTGTTCTAGGAATCAGCCTTTCTTCTCCCTAGTCAATAGAATTCAAGTCTTAATAAGGAAAGATTGGCTGGTTGAAGTGTCTCACACCCTCAGAGAAGGGAACGTACTGGCAGATTGGTTGGCTGCTAGTGCCTTTGATCATGTTTGGGAGTTGGAAACTCTTTCTAGCCCTTCGTTGGAGTGTAGGGACCTGTTATTGAGGGACCAAATGGGGTCACTATACCCAGAATGGTCTGTATCTAGTTTTTTTGTTTTTTGTTTTCCTTCCTTGTATCTCCAAAAAAAAGATTTGTTATTTTAAGATATTGATAAGGGTCAGGATGATTTTATACCGGTGTAAATTATATTCTCAATCTTGATCTTATTTATATCTAATGTATCTGATTTATTAGATATTTGAGTCATTAGATGCAAGCAAATCGATAAATTCTAAGATTTATAAGACTTCTTATTTTTACACTGGTGTCATATCCCGCCTTTTATGTTGAAATTTTGCCTGTCATCCATATAATATCCCTCACCTTGAGATTTAATTAATTGCAGGTAATTAGGAAATAATATTGTATTAGTCGATTGAATTAGGTAAAATATCTAATTAAATAAATTAGGGCCACTTTTGGGTGAAAAATGCATTAAGTGAAAATTATGAGGTAAAAATGTGTGTAGGTTAAAAGTACCAAAAAATAAAAGTAAAATTGGAAATGTTCCTAGAAAAATATTTCATACTT
>JAVKPL010008573.1:27500-33815 GCA_032173675.1 Gastrolobium villosum | reverse complement strand
TAATGAGTTATTTATAAAGTAATGAGGCTGTTATGTGTGGAGTTATGTTATTCATATCAATGATTAATGAGTCAGTTATAAAGTAATGAGGCTGTTACGTGTGGAGTTATGTTATTCAGATCAATGAAGAGGATTGCGATGCTGGATGAAACTTGGATAATATTAATGAGTTAGTTATAAAGTAATGAGGCTGTTATGTGTGGAGTTATGTTATTCATATCAATGATTAATGAGTCAGTTATAAAGTAATGAGGCTGTTACGTGTGGAGTTATGTTATTCAGATCAATGAAGAGGATTGCGATGCGGGATGAAACTTGGATGATATTAATGAGTTAGTTATAAAGTAATGAGGCTGTTATGTGTGGAGTTATGTTATTCATATCAATGATTAATGAGTCAGTTATAAAGTAATGAGGCTGTTACGTGTGGAGTTAAGTTATTCAGATCAATGAAGGGGATTGCGTGCGGGATGAAACTTGGATGATATTAATGAGTTAGTTATAAAGTAATGAGGCTGTTATGTGTGGAGTTATGTTATTCATATCAATGATTAATGAGTCAGTTATAAAGTAATGAGGCTGTTACGTGTGGAGTTAAGTTATTCAGATCAATGAAGAGGATTGCGATGCGGGATGAAACTTGGATGATATTAATGAGTTAGTTATAAAGTAATGAGGCTGTTATGTGTGGAGTTATGTTATTCATATCAATGATTAATGAGTCAGTTATAAAGTAATGAGGCTGTTACGTGTGGAGTTATGTTATTCAGATCAATGAAGAGGATTGCGATGCGGGATGAAACTTGGATGATATTAATGAGTTAGTTATAAAGTAATGAGGCTGTTATGTGTGGAGTTATGTTATTCATATCAATGATTAATGAGTCAGTTATAAAGTAATGAGGCTGTTACGTGTGGAGTTAAGTTATTCAGATCAATGAAGAGGATTGCGATGCGGGATGAAACTTGGATGATATTAATGAGTTAGTTATAAAGTAATGAGGCTGTTATGTGTGGAGTTATGTTATTCATATCAATGATTAATGAGTCAGTTATAAAGTAATGAGGCTGTTACGTGTGGAGTTATGTTATTCAGATCAATGAAGAGGATTGCGATGCGGGATGAAACTTGGATGATATTAATGAGTTAGTTATAAAGTAATGAGGCTGGAGTTAAGTTATTCAGATCAATGAAGAGGATTGCGATGCGGGATGAAACATGGATGATATTAATGAGTTAGTTATAAAGTAATGAGGCTGTTATGTGTGGAGTTATGTTATTCATATCAATGATTAATGAGTCAGTTATAAAGTAATGAGGCTGTTACGTGTGGAGTTATGTTATTCAGATCAATGAAGAGGATTGCGATGCGGGATGAAACTTGGATGATATTAATGAGTTAGTTATAAAGTAATGAGGCTGTTATGTGTGGAGTTATGTTATTCATATCAATGATTAATGAGTCAGTTATAAAGTAATGAGGCTGTTACGTGTGGAGTTAAGTTATTCAGATCAATGAAGAGGATTGCGATGCGGGATGAAACTTGGATGATATTAATGAGTTAGTTATAAAGTAATGAGGCTGTTATGTGTGGAGTTATGTTATTCATATCAATGATTAATGAGTCAGTTATAAAGTAATGAGGCTGTTACGTGTGGAGTTATGTTATTCAGATCAATGAAGAGGATTGCGATGCGGGATGAAACTTGGATGATATTAATGAGTTAGTTATAAAGTAATGAGGCTGTTATGTGTGGAGTTATGTTATTCATATCAATGATTAATGAGTCAGTTATAAAGTAATGAGGCTGTTACGTGTGGAGTTATGTTATTCAGATCAATGAAGAGGATTGCGATGCGGGATGAAACTTGGATGATATTAATGAGTTAGTTATAAAGTAATGAGGCTGTTATGTGTGGAGTTATGTTATTCATATCAATGATTAATGAGTCAGTTATAAAGTAATGAGGCTGTTACGTGTGGAGTTATGTTATTCAGATCAATGAAGAGGATTGCGATGCGGGATGAAACTTGGATGATATTAATGAGTTAGTTATAAAGTAATGAGGCTGTTATGTGTGGAGTTATGTTATTCATATCAATGATTAATGAGTCAGTTATAAAGTAATGAGGCTGTTACGTGTGGAGTTATGTTATTCAGATCAATGAAGAGGATTGCGATGCGGGATGAAACTTGGATGATATTAATGAGTTAGTTATAAAGTAATGAGGCTGTTATGTGTGGAGTTATGTTATTCATATCAATGATTAATGAGTCAGTTATAAAGTAATGAGGTTGTTACGTGTGGAGTTATGTTATTCAGATCAATGAAGAGGATTGCGATGCGGGATGAAACTTGGATGATATTAATGAGTTAGTTATAAAGTAATGAGGCTGTTATGTGTGGAGTTATGTTATTCATATCAATGATTAATGAGTCAGTTATAAAGTAATGAGGCTGTTACGTGTGGAGTTATGTTATTCAGATCAATGAAGAGGATTGCGATGCGGGATGAAACTTGGATGATATTAATGAGTTAGTTATAAAGTAATGAGGCTGTTATGTGTGGAGTTATGTTATTCATATCAATGATTAATGAGTCAGTTATAAAGTAATGAGGCTGTTACGTGTGGAGTTAAGTTATTCAGATCAATGAAGAGGATTGCGATGCGGGATGAAACTTGGATGATATTAATGAGTTAGTTATAAAGTAATGAGGCTGTTATGTGTGGAGTTATGTTATTCATATCAATGATTAATGAGTCAGTTATAAAGTAATGAGGCTGTTACGTGTGGAGTTATGTTATTCAGATCAATGAAGAGGATTGCGATGCGGGATGAAACTTGGATGATATTAATGAGTTAGTTATAAAGTAATGAGGCTGTTATGTGTGGAGTTATGTTATTCATATCAATGATTAATGAGTCAGTTATAAAGTAATGAGGCTGTTACGTGTGGAGTTATGTTATTCAGATCAATGAAGAGGATTGCGATGCGGGATGAAACTTGGATGATATTAATGAGTTAGTTATAAAGTAATGAGGCTGTTATGTGTGGAGTTATGTTATTCATATCAATGATTAATGAGTCAGTTATAAAGTAATGAGGCTGTTACGTGTGGAGTTATGTTATTCAGATCAATGAAGAGGATTGCGATGCGGGATGAAACTTGGATGATATTAATGAGTTAGTTATAAAGTAATGAGGCTGTTATGTGTGGAGTTATGTTATTCATATCAATGATTAATGAGTCAGTTATAAAGTAATGAGGCTGTTACGTGTGGAGTTATGTTATTCAGATCAATGAAGAGGATTGCGATGCGGGATGAAACTTGGATGATATTAATGAGTTAGTTATAAAGTAATGAGGCTGTTATGTGTGGAGTTATGTTATTCATATCAATGATTAATGAGTCAGTTATAAAGTAATGAGGCTGTTACGTGTGGAGTTATGTTATTCAGATCAATGAAGAGGATTGCGATGCGGGATGAAACTTGGATGATATTAATGAGTTAGTTATAAAGTAATGAGGCTGTTATGTGTGGAGTTATGTTATTCATATCAATGATTAATGAGTCAGTTATAAAGTAATGAGGCTGTTACGTGTGGAGTTATGTTATTCAGATCAATGAAGAGGATTGCGATGCGGGATGAAACTTGGATGATATTAATGAGTTAGTTATAAAGTAATGAGGCTGTTATGTGTGGAGTTATGTTATTCATTGATTGATATTAATGAGTCAATTATAAAGTAATGAGGCTGTTATGTGTGGAGTAATGAGGCTGTCATGTGTGGAGTTATGTTATTCATTGATTGATATTAATGAGTCAGTTATAAAGTAATGAGGTTGTTATGTGTGGAGTTTTCAGGCCCCGAAAAAGTGGTCTAAACGATGGAATTTGGCAAAAATAGGGTGGGCGTAACGATTCTCTGGTTAGTCTTGATCGGATGGCCACCCTCTACAAATTGGGCCTTCTTCCTCCTCGCAAAAAAAGTGGTCTACTTGTGCAAAATTGGCAAATGCATATAAGCCTATTACATATGGGGGGAGCAGGCATCATCCGCTCCAAAAATTCATTAGAAATCAATCCTTCCATGAAATCCGATGAAACTTGGAGGGAGGGGGGTGGGGTGGGGGATCTGTTTAAGCATGGATGCTTGCAAAAAACCAGATCAAAATTCGATGCCTGGGTACGATTTTCCATTTTTTTTCAGATTTTCTCAAATTACGCCTCTTGAAAAATTAATAATAAATTAATCCCACTCGGAAAAATCATGAAACTTTGGGAACAGTAAGATATGGTTTTTCCAAGCATGCATGCAAAAAATCATACCGGAATTCAATTTCTAGGTCCGAATTTGGACGTCTTCCTCCTCAGAAAAAAGGTATCTAGTTGAACGAAACTGGCAACTGCATGTAAGGCTATTATATATATACACATATATTGGGGGAGCAGGCATCATCCGCTCCAAAAATTCATTAGAAATCAATCCTTCCATGAAATCCGATGAAACTTGGAGGGAGGGGGGTGGGGTGGGGTGGGGGATCTGTTTAAGCATGGATGCTTGCAAAAAACCAGATCAAAATTCGATGCCTGGGTACGATTTTCCATTTTTTTTTCAGATTTTCTCAAATTACGCCTCTTGAAAAATTAATAATAAAATTAATCCCACTCGGAAAAATCATGAAACTTTGGGAACAGTAAGATATGGTTTTTCCAAGCATGCATGCAAAAAATCATACCGGAATTCAATTTCTAGGTCCGAATTTGGGCGTCTTCCTCCTCAGAAAAAAGGTTTCTAGTTGAACGAAACTGGCAACTGCATGTAAGGCTATTATATATGTAACATCCCACATAATTAGTAAAATACATAAGTGTATGATGATATAGTTGCATGTGTGGAATTCGGATTTTTGGGGTATGTGTGATGGACTGCGAATTGTTTGATCTTTATCCTTGGATGAGACTAAGGTAAGTATTTAAATTAAATCATAGGAGGGTGCATATGTAGGCATGTGAAATTTATTAAAATCATATGAGTAATTTGATTGTGTGTGTGATAAGGCTTTTGTGTTTATAGGACTTAGGAAGTGGGCTAGTGTGTGTGGACTTGCCCTCCTTAGACTTGTCTTATTGGATCCATTGTATGTGTAGGCCAATGGCCCAAGGAGGCTTTTGGATCCATCTTGTTCAGCCCAAAGTTGTACCCAATATTATCTCCCCTAAGCCTTGTCCAACAAGGATGTTTGTGTACCAAGGAACCCTCACATGGCTAGGTGTATCATCTCACTCATTCATGCGCATAAGAGGTAGAAAATACTTAGAAAAATCTGCCAATTTTCCTCTTGTATGACCGCCACATCACTTTGCTTGTGCATCACTTGATTTCAACTTCATTGCATGGAAGACACATGTACTATTTAGCATGATTTTGGGCTGCATTCTCCCTCATTTAGGCGCACATGTAGAGAGCTTGAATCAGATTTTTCTATGACACAAAATCTGCCTTTGAGTGTTGACTTGGAGAACCACCTTACACCTTCCATCATGAGGCTGAAATGTGCAGATTTTTGCATGCTTTTGGCAGTCCATCATGAACCAAAACTGTCCTTGCTTACACATGCAGAAAAAGAAGGATTTTGGGCAGATTACATGTGCCTTGTGTGGAGGAAAAATCTGCCAACTCCCTCCCACCTCACCTTGTGCGCATGGTTTGGTTGTTTATGTTTAAAATTCTGACTTAGGTAGGACAACATTCAGATCTGAACCTCCCTCTTTCACCTCCTTGCATGTGCCTAGAGTGTGCAAGAAGCAAGCCCCTTGCTTGTTCAAACCTTGTGTGCAGCCCCACTTCTACAAGCAACCAGAATTTTCATGATGCTTCATCATTGCAACCTTTCCTCACTCTTCCTTTAAGTTATGCGCACAACAAGAGGCCTTCCTCACTTTGCACAAGTGCAGCCAACTCTCCTCTCTTCCCTCATTCTCTAGCTGAACATTACAAGCACCATTGGAGAAAGAAAAACTTAGCTAACTCACCCTCCCTCACACTCTCACAGCCGTGGCATTAGACATCAAGCAAGTGCAACCTTCTCTCCTCACTTTCCCCTCACTGTCCAGCCTTGTTCCTCAACCTTGAAGCTGTCCAAGTTTGTCCCTCCTCACCATTTATGCGCATAGATCATCTCCTAGGAAGTGTGGACTTGTTGT
The DNA here is from genome assembly GCA_032173675.1 of Gastrolobium villosum. NCBI lineage: Eukaryota > Viridiplantae > Streptophyta > Magnoliopsida > Fabales > Fabaceae > Gastrolobium > Gastrolobium villosum. The sequence continues at coordinate 27,595 of JAVKPL010008573.1, read as the reverse complement.
TGGTAGAACTAGAAAGGTGTGGTGTGTGAGCAAGAAGTGTGTGCTTCAAGAGGTAAGCCTAGAACTTAGACCTCTTTCATGGTGTGTAATCATGT